>PVHX01008418.1:0-83724 GCA_004024805.1 Geosciurus inauris | reverse complement strand
TCACGCTTGTAATCCCAGCACTTAGGGAGGCTGAGACAGGAGAATCTCGAGTTCAAAGCCAGCCTCAGCAAGGGCGAGGCACTGAGCAACTCAGTGAGACCCTGTCTCTACATAAAACACAAAATAGGGCTGGGGATGTGGCTCAGGGGTCGAGTGCCCCTGAGTTCAATCCCCGGTACCAAAAAAAAAAAAAAAAAAATAATGATGACACTGCTGTCACTCATAAGGACTTGCGGCCTGCCTGGCACCCAGCAGGCTTTGTGTTATCTCCTAAGCTTAGTGCAGGTTACATGCTGAAGCCTCAGTCCTTGAGTCTCTGTGCAACCACCTAAGCCTCAGTGTCTCCATATGTAAAGGCAAAACAATAATGCCTCCTTTGCTGGGGACAGAGCTCAGTGGTCCAGCACTCACCTAATATGCTAATATGCGCAAGGCTCTGGGTTGATCCCCAGCCAAAAAAAAAAAAAAAAGCCTCCTTCATTGGGGCTACTGTGAGGACACAAGAATATATTTATTACATATTCAATTAATATTAGCTATTATGAATCCTCACAATGACTAGGTGAGGAAGGGAGTACAGGTGAAGAAATTGCTTCGCACAGCCAGAGAGCAGACCAGCTAGTACAATAGGATGGTTTGTCTACAGAGCACAGGGTCTCTCTACCATTCCATCAGAGTGCAGATTACTGATGTTGTGCACAAACTTTATAGCCAAATGGCTGTAACTCTCAGTGCCTTAGTTTGCTCACCTGTAAAATGGGCATTGTGTCTCACAAGGTTGTTGGGGGATTCCTCTTGTTATGAAGCACTTAGCACTACTAGTTATGACCTTTCTATGGTCCCATCCTGACGCCCTCTGGCCACAGGGCTTGTAACTGCACTCTCAGACCTTGCTCATTCTGGGCTCTTGTCTGCTCAATCAGTACCTGCCGCCCTCTGTGCCTTCCTAAGGGTCTGAGGGGCAGTAATCAGATCTCAGTCAACAAAAGAGGAACCCAACTATCTCCTCCCTTACCTTTCTAGACACATCCCCCCAGCCTTTGCTCTCTTACCTCAAGAGTGGCTGCTGGGGGAATTTCGACCTGGGTGGGAGAACTGGTCAGGCTGCAAAGGGCAAATAGTTTCAGAGGGGCGGGGCTTCTGAGGCCCCTACAGGAGATGACAATTGTCACGTCCTCTGAAGGCTATGAAAGGCCATTCCACATTAGGTATCCCAGTGTGCCCATAAGAACTACTGACCTTGCCCTCTATTTCCTGACACATGGGTCCTTCTATCAAAAGGGTAAAGGAAGGTCAGGAAGGGGAAAGAGAAGGTGTAGGAGGAGTGCCCGAACCGGGAGTGAGGAGTCTGCTCCAGCAGCGAAAGCCACACATTCTGGCCTGAACCTTAAGAGCACATTTTATGGAGACTCTACTAGGTCAAAAGTGGCTCTCTGGGCCCTGGTTACATGTAAGCAGCTGGAGGTGGGGTGGGGTCAGAGGTCCAGGAAACCAGCTAGCGCTTGAAAGACCAGTGGTTCACCCAATCCAGCGCCCCTTGAAGCTGGAGCGACACCCTGGGCAACAGCTCCACCTGGTGGACAGACACAGCCTACCATGGGCCAGGGAGTACAGGAGCCAAGGGGTGACTGAAGTGGGGGTGATCACAATGCAGGTCTTGAGGTGGAAGGGGCTCTGAGGTCTTCTTGCTGGCAGAAATTCCTCTTAGAGCACACGCTCTAGACTACCCAAGAGAGGATTCACTTCTTCAAACAGGGATTAAGCAATGATGTGTTAAGAAAGTTCTTGTGCTTTTTAGAAATTTGCTTCTATTAGTTCCTGCCCTGCTTCTTCCTCAGGGCTTCCCAGGGCAATCTTTCAAATAATTCAGTACAACTTCTTCCCATTGGCTTCATCCTTCCAGAGTTCGGCCTCAACCTTTCACCTACTGCATCTTTTTTTTTTTTTTCATCTGCCTATCTTTTTTTCAATGTATTCACTTCCCAGAAATCCCTTCTGATTCTACTCCAAGCCTCTCTCTCCCCATACTAGCATCATTGTTTTCAAAACACCGTTAGATCTCAACCTCCATTACTTGGAGTTAATTCACCAGTAAAGAGCATAGACTTTGAAATCAGACAGATCCATGCTCAGAATCTGGACTCTGCCACTTAGCTGAGTGACCTTGGACAAGTTTCCTAGCCTTTCTGAGCTTGTTGTTTCCTTGTCTGTAAATTGAGGATAGAAGTATTTACCGCCTGGAATTATGGTGACTACTAAATGAGATAAAGCATTAAACACTTAGGACACCTCCTGGCAACATCGTTCAGCTCTAAGTGGCCATTACAGCCACATTCCTCTATATTTAAAGGTTGTACAGTGCTCTGGGGAGGAGAAGATGACAGGGCAGAAGGAGAAAAGGAGATTTTAGGGAATTAGGCTTTCCCAGGTGAAATGGGTTTCCAATCCCACTTCTAGGGTGTCTCTGGCCACCTGCAGTAATGGGACAGGCACTGGCAGCTTTTTGAAAGAGAGGATTTAAAATTTAAATGTCTTTGTGGGCAAGATAAACACACCTAGTGCTCAGCAAGGAAAGGGAAACTTGGCAGGAGCCCCAGAACTTTCCCCACCCCCAGCCCTCTCTAAACTTCCTCTTGTGGTTTCTCAAGAGTACAACCTGTTCTTCACAGACAAGCTAGGGCCTGGGCAGGGGGCCTGGGGCACCCCACTCTCAGAGCAGGAGAAAGGTGAGGGTGGGAGGAGGAGTAGCCTAGGCGCCTGCAGAGTCATGAACTGTCATGCTGCTTACCTGTTATCTGGTGCCCTGTTCCTGCCCTCTACCCTCAACCCCATGCCCCTCAACACATACCCACCTCTCAAAGACAGTTGCAGGAGGGACCTGCATTGGAGCCTCCCCAGACTTGTGCACAGAGCCCTTGTGAGAAACTGAGTTTCAGCAAGGAAGTGGGAAAATGGCCGGAATCCATGGAAACTCTGCCTGCCCTGTGGTCTGGCTCACATCATGGACATTGGAGCAGCATGTCTGAGGGAACTGGAACACAGACAAGCTCTGGACACAGCAGCCAAGGGGAAGAGAGGTGGTGAGCACCTGAAAATTGCTCCCATTCCTAAACCATCTTTCTTTTTTTTTTTTAGTTGTGGATGGACACACTGTCTTTATTTTATTGCTTTGTATGTGGTGCTGAGGATCGAACCCAGGGCCTCACGCATGCGAGGCAAGCGCTCTACCGCTGAGCTACAATCCCAGCCCTAAACCATCTTTCTTACTCCACTACCTCACTAGAATGTTCCTCTTGGAGTCTAGAATATGAGGGTCTTTGCTATTCTTTTTCTTTTGTACTAAGGTTGAACCCAGAGGCACTTTACCACTGAACTACATTGCCAGTCCTTTTTATTTTGAGACAGGTCTTACTAAGTTGTTAAGGCTGGCCTCGAACTTGTGATCCTCCTGGTTTCCCTCCTGAGTGGCTGGGATTATAGGCATGCACCACAATGCTCAGGGGTCTCTGCTAGTCTTAAGATGCCCAACAAAGGGGCTGGGATGTGGCTCAGTGGTAGAGCGCTTGCCTAGCATGTGTGAGGCACTGGGTTCGATCCTCAGCACCACATATAAATAAATGAATAAAATAAAAGATCCATTGACAACTAAAAAATATTAAAAAAAAAAAAAAAAGATGCCCAACAAAACAAGTATCTTGGTTTTCCACATTCCTCAGATTCCAGCATGTCACAACCATGACATTCCAGCATGTCACAACCATGTTCCTCTGGGTTAATTACATGCCCCCTTCCTTTTGGTGAGTCTTACACAGAAGAAAATACACCATCCCACACTCCCCTCCCACAGCCACCGAGAAAGGATAGCAGCAATGTGCAGTCCCCACAACCCTACTCCAGGTCTGCTGGGGTTCTCTGCAAATTGTACGTGAAAGGTGAACCCAAGCTCAGCTAACAGACTGCTGCTTACACCTTATGTGCCATGCAAAACATCAGACCAGGTAGGACCTTGGACTACCCTGGAAGCCCCTGAAGCTCCTGGCTCAAGAGCATTTTTTTAAATTTTCTTTTTAGCCGGGCCTTTATTTATTTATTTATTTATTTATATGTGGTGCTGAGAATCAAACCCAGTGCCTCACACATGCTAGGCAAGTGCTCTACCACTGAGCTACAACCCCAGCCCAAGAGCACATTCTTTGTGATTAGTCAAGGAAGTAAGCTGACCTAGTGTTTAAGAATAGGGCCTCCCAGGTCAAGTCAGTTGGTTTTGTGTGGATATGTATATGTGTCTGTGTCACTGGGGATTGAACCCAGGACCTTGCATATGCTAGAAAAGCACTCTACCTCTGAGCTACATCCCCAGCCTTTTTTATTATATTTTGAGACAGGGTCTCGCTAAGTTGCTCAAGCTGGCTTTGAACTTGCAATACTCCTGCCTCAGCCTCCTGAGTCACTGGGATCACAGGTGGGCACCACTGTACCCAGCCATAAATTGGGCTTAGATTCCAGCTCTTCTGTTTATTTCTTGTTCCCTCTTTGGGAAGATTACTTATCTCCTGTGCCACAGTTTCCACACCTATAACACTTCCTAGTGATTACTTCTCGAGGTAATAGGAGATTTAAATAAGATGCTGCGTCTAAACCACTTAGAAGAGCACCTGATAGTTCTGTATAACTTTGCTCACATTCCAAGCCCTTGAGCAAAGGGAAACAGGAAGGAGAAGGCACTTGGGACCATGGTGATTACCAGCTTAAGGACTGAGTACAGACTGGGACCCTGCTAGAATGATCAGGGATGCTTTAAATTTAAATTCCAGGGAGTAGAAGCTCTGGCTTGTTTACCATGATGTCTCCAACATCCAGACTGTGCAGAGAGAGTCTGGCCACAGCAAATAGTGTTAAAAATAAGTTCAGAAATTGTGGTGCTGGTCATATTGCAAAGGAACTAGGAATGAAAGAGCAGAAATCAGCAGGGACACAATGGGAGAGCTTCTTTTCCACTCACGTCTGGTCCCAAAGGGAGCTGAGTGGTGGGCAAATGGCAAGGGCTTGTTAGAGGAAACCATCCTGGAGTTCAGGATGGGGAACAGGTGCCAAGGATGGTGGACCCTGCTAGTTGCATCCAACTGAGAGTTCCTGGGATCTTGGGAACCAGCTCAGAAACCTGCCTTTCCTTGAATTCATCCTGTGCATTCCCACCTATTCTTCAAACCTGACAGTGGGTGAAAGACGGCAGCAATTGTTCCTACCACTTCCCAGTGCCCAACAAGACAGGGTTCAGTCCACTTTGAGTGAGTGTCCTCAGAGACTTCCCACAAAATTCTGTCTGGTGAACTATTTTTTTTTTAAATATTTTTTAGTGTCAATGGATCTTTATTTTTTTTTATTTATTTGTATGTGTTGCTGAGAATCGAACCCAGTCCTCACGCATGCTAGGCAAGCGCTCTACCACTGAGCCACAACCCCAGTCCTGTCTGGTGAACTATTAATCCTCCAGAACCCAATTCAAACATCCTCTTCTCTGGAAAGCCTTCCCAGCCAGAGCACCTGGCCCCTTATCTCTTGTGCTGTGACCCATACTACCTAGAGATGAACACCACTCCTGCCTTCGGCATCCCACACAACACCAAGCACATAGTTGGTACTCAACCAACGCAAATGAATCGTGCACAGCAGCCAACTTCTTATTCTTCTTGTCCACACTTGAAGAGAGACCGGAAGGCTAAGACCATCACTTGTGTACCCATCAACCACCACAAATGGAAGGACGCTGAAGGGTCCTTCCTTGGCCCTGACTGGCCTCAGCACCCACAGACTCCCTACCCACGATGGTCTGCCCCCCACCCCTATCACCGAGGTATAAAGTGAAGCCCCTGGACTTTCAAATCTACTTGGAGGGAGGCTGTGCGGATGTGCACACATTTAGAGGTCGCAGGGCCTCTGGGGGCTTCCCTGCCCTTCAACTCCCAGAAAAATAGCGCATTAAAAGGGAAAGTGAGCTGAACTTTGGCGGCCAACAGAAAGGTGATGCGCGCGAGGGGACTCCCATAACCCACCCACTTCCGATCCCCAACTCGGAATCTCCAGCTTGATCTTTGAGTAAAACCCCAGAGAAAAGGAAAGATGCCAACGTCCATCCATCCTGGCTTCTCCAGCCCCCAAGCCTACCTCTTCGGCAGGCGAGCCCCCCGGAGCACCGACTGTGGTCGCAGACGCTCTCTCCCGCCGCCCTGGCTTCTGTCTTTGGGGAGCGGGGATTATAGCAACCCCAATCGCGGGGAGGGGTATGCACCCCTCCCCTGGGCGCACCACGATAACTAGTGTCCACCCCCGCAGGGGCGGCGTGTTTACAAAGTTCTCGCAGCGCTGCAGATCCCGAGTTTAAAGCTGGGCAGGAAGTGGGGAAGAGGGGGCGGGGGAGACAAAGGGGCTGGGTGCTCAGCTCCGCCGCGGCTCTGTCCCCCACACCCCCTGGCGCCGCCCCCATCCCAGCCCAGCCACCCGCGACCTGCAGACTCCGCCCCAGGTGCCCTGGATAAGGGGGCGGGCCGACCGCGGCTCAGGTGTGGGCAGCGCGCGGTCGCAGGCAGGTTCCAGACTGCTGACTTGTCGGCGTTGGCGGCTCCGGCACGCGCTACCCAGGAAGTAAACAACAGCAGGCGTGATTTCTTAACTCTTACTACACGCCAAGCACCGTGACAACGCTATGATCTCATTTTCCCCTGCGGGGACGAATAAGGTGCTCCGAGGTCCCTTCCGAAGAACGTCCAGTGCAGAGGGGCTGACAGGCGAGTGACAAAACCACACGCAGACGCGTGGACCCAACGTCCTGGAAGTGAGGCGGAAAAAGGGCAAGGCTTCTCTGCTCGCCTCGCAAACACTGGCGGATGAATTGAGAGCAAGAACGCAGCGAGATGTGGTGGAAGACAGGGACTGCTTCCAAGTGGGCCTTGGCAGCTGCGGGGCCATCAGAACAAATTCATGAGGTTGGAGTCTCCAGGGTTGCCCAAGATCACCGGCTCAGGAGAACCACCTGGGGAACTCGTTAATAACAAGACCCTCTCCCAGGGTGAAGGCACTGGGACTGGGTTGGCCCAACCTCTGCGAATGCAGACGACTTCCAGGGGTCCTCCCAGGATTATGCTCTTTATGAGAAAGGATTTCACATTAAAATTTCTTTTTTAATCAGTAAAACCCAAAGTGCGTTTTCCTGGCCTATTCCTTAGGTCACCGAAGGCTCCAAGCATAATTCTCTCACAAAAGTTCGCGTAAACCGAAGTCATCGACGTTCCCAACTCTTAACTCGGGCTGGGCTTCCGAAAACCTAGGGGACGCGCGCCGCCCCGCCCCTCGCGGACTCCCCGCCCCGCGACTACAAGTCCCATCCCGCCCCGCGCTCGCGCACACGACGCCAGAGCAAGATGGCCGACACGGCGGCCGCATCCGGGGCCGGCAGCTCCGGAACGGTAAGAGAAGAAGGCGCAGGTCGCAAGCCCAGAGAGTCTGGGCATTCTGTAACTTTGCCCTGGCCTGGGCAACACAATCATGCCCAGAAATCCAGCCCCATCAGGAGCTCTGAGTGGAGGAGGGTGTTTCAGGCCGAATGTCTCCCCCCCTCCTTGGGACTTGGCGATGGCTTCCTAAGTTGGTGGATCTGCGTCTTGATTGGCTCGTTTTCTGTTGGGTGGGTAGGAACCCGGAACACCTTCTGATTGGTCCAAAGAGGCCATTTTCACCTTCTTATTGGCCGTCTAAAGTTGAGAGGGATTCCGTTTCAAAATATTTAGCTTCCCAACATTTCCGTGCAATTATCCTTTGCCCTGTGTCTTCAGCGGTATGTGTTATTGTTTTAGTTTTCTTTGCTAATGAAAGAGTGTAGATATGGAACAAGAAAGAGAGATTATGTCTTTTTTGGGAAGTAGATTTATTAGTTCAATCTCTTCCTGCATGTTTCTTCCGCTGTTTTTTGATAATCTCTTAAAGCACAACGTGGGGGGAAAACCCAGCTATTGATGTTATTGGAACGTTTTAGGTCGGAAGAAAGGTTATCGCTATTTAGAGCTCTCTGGTTGCTAAAGTATTACTTAGTCAAGATTTATAATTCTATTAAGCATTGCTAAATATTTAGCAAAAGAACTTGCCACTGACGGTGTGTGAACTATGTGATTACATCCTTGTCCTATGGTTGAAAGTCCCTCTCTCTTTCTCCCCCCGCCTCCTGCTGCTGCTGCTGATTCACAGAGATCAGGAAGTAAACAGTCCACTAACCCTGCGGATAACTATCATCTGGCCCGGAGGAGAACCCTGCAAGTGGTTGTGAGCTCCTTGCTCACAGAGGCAGGGTTTGAGAGTGCTGAAAAAGCATCTGTGGAAACACTGACAGAGATGCTGCAAAGCTGTGAGTACCAGGAAACACTAGGCTGACTTCTAGTTGACCCCAACATCGGTTCTGTGCCTTACATTGTGATAGTGTTAGAGAAGATTTAAGAAAAAATGGGTGTAGTGAAGTGACTTACAGGTTTTAGAATCAGATAGAACTGGGTGTAAATCATTATTCTGTCCCTTAATAATTTAGGCAAATCACTAAACCTCCCAAACCTCAGTTTCCTCATTTGTGAAATGGAGTAATAAATTGTACCTCATGGAGTTGTGAGTATAAGTGAGATATATATGTAAAACATTCTCAGATAGGAAAATTGTAAGTTCTTGATTGTTCTCTTATTATTGCTATTTCTCTCTCTCTCTCTCTCTCTCTCTCTCTCTCTCTCTCTCTCTCTCTCTCCCTCTCTCTCTCTCAGTGTGTGTGTGTTCCTAGGGATTAAACCTCAGGCCACTCTACCACTGCAGCCCTTTTTATTTTGAGACATAGTCTTACTTCATGGCTGAAGCTGGCCTTGAATGTACCTCAGCTTTCCAGGTTGCTGGGATTATAAGCATATACCACTATGTCTGGCTTGTTTTAACCATTTTTAAGTGTATGATTCATTGGCTTTACATTCATCATATTATGCAACCATCAATACTATTCATTTCCAGAAGTTTTTATCATTTCAAACAGAAATTCTACCCATAAACAGTAACACCCCATTTCTCCTTCTAACCCACTTTCTCTATATAAATGAATTTGCTTTTTCTAGGCATCTCATGTAAGTGGAATCTTAAAGTATTTGTCTTTTTGTGTCTGGATTATTTCACTTAGCGTGTTTTCAGAGTTCATTTATGTTGAACATGTATAAAGTTAGTTCCTTTTGAAGGTTGAATAATATTCCATTCTATGTATGCACCACCATTTATCCATTATTTTGTCAGTGGAGAGTAATTTGTTTCCACCATTTAGCTGTTGTGATTAATGCTGCTATGAACATAGATGTATAAGTATCTCTGAGTCTGAGTCTCTGCTTTCAGTTCATTTGGGTATAAACCTAGAAGTGGAATTGCTGTTTCATACAGTGATTCTGTATTTAACTTTTTGAGGAACTGAGAATAAGACCTCATGCCTCTGATCCCCTTATAGACATTTCAGAAATTGGGAGGAGTGCCAAGTCTTACTGTGAGCACACAGCCAGGACCCAGCCTACGCTGTCTGATATTGTGGTCACTCTAGTTGAGATGGGTAAGTACATCCCCAGTTTCAAAGTCTTTTATGCAACTGAGTCGAGGTCGTAAGAGAGGGGTAAGTCCTTAGGAATCAGCCATGTCATCTGAGTGTTCTTGGATTCCTTCATGGTTCTCCTGATGTGCTTTTACCATGAGAGAGTTGTAAAGAGAGGGTTTCTGTGAACCAATCTAAGAGACCACCTAACTCCCTGTTGGGGGATTCCATTGGAGCTTCTTTTGAAGGACAGTACAGTGGTTGAGTGGGAGTTAAAGTCATTTTTCTACACTGTTACCCCTCTTTTCAAAGTTCAGTTGACTGGTGATTTGTTTTCTTGTCTCTTAGGTTTCAATGTGGACACTCTCCCTGCTTATGCAAAACGGTCTCAGAGGATGGTCATCACTGCCCGTAAGTGACTTTGAACTGAACTACTCAGCAAGTGCTCAGTTAATGCTTGTGGAATGAATTAGTTGACTAGGTCAGGGATCAGATTGGTTGCTGCTTCCTTATTGCAGGCTCCCTTCCAATCCTTAGGGCTACCTCCAATCTATTTCTTGGTTTGTAGGATTAAGATGTGAAGTTCAGTCACCAAAAAGGAAAATCATCTCTGAAATAGTGCTACAGTTCTTGTGCTTTAGCTCCAGAAGGGCAAATGATGCTACTTGAAAAACATGAAAGTTATTGTTCTTCTTTAGATCAAGGGTTAGTAAACCATGGCCTATTGGCCAAATGCAACCTGCTGCCTGTTTCTGTAAATAAAATTTTATTGAAATTCAGCCACATTGATTTATTATCTCTAATTGCTTTTGTGCTATTATGGCAGAGTTTAGTTGTGACATAGACTGTATGGCTGCAGAATCTAAAATATTTACTATGTGGCTCTTTGCACAAAATATTTGGTGACTCTGTCTTAGATAAAACTGGGTATTATGCACTGAATAGGGAGCAACTAGTTTGAGCTTGTAGGACTTGGGAAGAATTCACTGGATTTTTTTCTTTAAAGTCACTTTTTCACATTGGCATCTTTTAAAGAACTCCTCTCTCAGCATAGCAGCAGAAGGTGCCATTTCCAGTTCCCTTTAGTAATCACTTAAACTCATGCTAACTTTCTCCAGCTGAGTATATATCTTTGTTATTAGTGGTCTCTGAACAATTTGTGTATGTGTGTGTGTGTGTTTCCTAAGGATTGAACCTAGGGTTTCATGCATGTTAAGCACATACCCTACCACTGAGCTATGCCCCCAGCCACCCTAGATTCTCTGAAAAAAGAAATAGTAACTCATCTAACTTCCTTTATTCTTTAGCATGCTCTTTAAGGTACCTACCTTGGTCCCAGCCACCAATCTATCTCCCTAAAAGGCTTTGGGGCAGATTGTTATAGATGGAAATGTCAACCAAGATCATCTAGCAATCCTGAACATTGTGGGGGTGACCTTCTCAGGTCCTTAAAGCTATCAAAGGCCTTTTATTGATAGAAACACAAAGTGCCTGCTGTTTTGACAATTGTGGTTTCACTTATAAAAGGAGTTTGGATAGTGACCAAAATCTGTAGAAACCAGGGCCTCAGTAGAGGACTAACTAGTTGTTATTGTGTTGCAGCTCCAGTGACCAATCAGCCAGTGACCCCCAAGGCCCTCACTGCAGGGCAGAACCGACCCCACCCACCGCACATCCCCAGTCATTTTCCTGAGTTCCCTGATCCCCACACCTACATCAAAACTCCGGTGAGTGATGGCACCACACGGGGGGGCTGTGACTGTAAAGCAGCATCCAGGAGCAGTGGACTCTTGACTGTCAATGGCTACTGATTGTCAGGCTGGAATTCAGAAGGTTGTTGGTAAAAGAGCAGTTCAGAACTCACAATGTCTTTCCCCATTGGAAAGCAATATGACAAGTGAGAAAAATGTTCTCAGATTTGCCTCCAAAAGTGAACTAACAAAGAAACTGAAGCCAGAATTTGCCTGTTCCACCAAAACACATGGAAGTACTTAACCACATAGAAATAAACCAGAAGGATATTCCACAAAATGTCATGGTCATTTTTGGTGAGTTTATAGGTAATTTGGGGTTTTTTTTGTTTGTTTGTTCTTGTTACTGGGGATCAAATTGATTTGGATTGTTTCTAAATAAGTTCATATTCTGATGTGCTAGGGATTAGGACTTCAACATGTCTAAAATGTTTTTTATGAATACACAATTCAACCCATAACATTTTTCAATTCTTTTATGGTGTGTCCCTGATAGTGAAAAAATAATGCATATACTCTAATATATGTTTGTTTATTTTCATAAAATATTGTAACATAATATACTAAAATCACATTAATAGATAATCTTGCAGGTACAGTGGTGCACACCAGTAATCCTAGTGACTTAAGAGACTGAGGCAGGAAGATTGCAAGTTCGAGGCCAGCCCCAGCAACTTAGACCCTGTCTCAAAAAATAAAAACAAGCCAGGCACAGTGGCACACGCCTCTAATCCCAGCAACTCAGGAGGCTGAGGCAGGAGGATTGCAAGTTCAAAGCCAGCCTCAGCAAAAGCAAGGCATAAGAAACTCAGTGAGACCTTGTCTCTAAATAAAATACAAAATATGGCAGGGGATGTGGCTCAGTGATAGAGTGCCCCTGAGTTCAATCCCCAGTACCCCCAAAAAAGAAAAGTCTAGGGATATAACTCAGTGGTAAAACTTCCCCAAGTTCAGTCCCCAGTACCTAAATGAATAATTGAATGAGTAATTCTCATTTTCATTTTGGGAAGACTTTGAAGAATTCTGTGTCTGTTTAAGTGTGGATATGGGAACTATAGAGGTGACACACTTGAAATGACAGTGACAGGTGGAAATGTTTCTGATTGCCTCCTTTAAAAGCCTTGTCTCCATATCCTGAAGAGTTCATACTTTCATGTCATTGTTAAAATGTCACCTTTGCCATGTTTTGGTTAACTTCTTATTCCGATTGGATCTCAATTATTTTCCATTGCATGAGTGCCAGCAAGCTCATAATCAGAAGGAGTAGCATTTGTTATTTTCTTGTTCATTTGCAGCACTCTGGATACTGTCTTCAGTCTGTATTTCTTGAGAGAATCTTTGGGAGCAATGTGTCCATTTTGAGAAAGTGGATTTAAGAAAACAGGATGGTACAATCTGCAGATCTTGGGCAGCCACTCATATAATGCAGGATGTCATATTACACTGATAGAACCAAAGGTCCCTGTCACAGCTCCCCAGGGGACTCTGGTTCTTCAGGATATATCTCCTACACTTGAGACCAGCTGTTATGGACACTGAAAGAAAGCTGGAGTTAGCTCTATTGTAAACATTTGCACATTTCTTAATTGTTAGGATTAAAAATAAATATTTATGTGGTTACATCATCTTTCTGCCCTTCCACTGTGCTCTGGAGATCTCTACTGTAAATAATGGTAATGGGTCATTCTGGAAGGCGGAAGGACCTAGCAGCAGCAAGTCAGGGACCTGTGGAGAGCAGAAGGGTACCTTGACTCACCTGGTGTCTTCACTCTTCTCTTGTAGACCTACCGTAAGCCTGTGTCGGACTACCAGGTCCTGCGGGAGAAGGCTGCATCCCAGAGGCGCGATGTGGAGCGGGCGCTCACCCGGTTCATGGCCAAGACAGGCGAGACCCAGAGTCTCTTCAAAGATGATGTCAGCACGTTCCCATGTAAGAGTTCCCTCCTCTCTGGACTTTGTTTTGTCATTTGAGATAATTATGCCATCTTTCTTTTCTGTCAGCATGGTGGGGACAAATGAATAAGCTATTATCTTTCTCTGGGATGGCAGCTTATTCTTCAAATTCCTGGCTCCAACTGATAACTTCAAAACAGAAATGCCTTTGTGGGATTATCTGCTTAAGGTAGATTGAGTTTAGGTTACCACAAGAGTGACTGAGCCTTAGGACTCACAGTGACTCGGGAGACATGGCAGCCCAAGAAGTAGAAGGAACACTGTGGCATCTGGTGCAGTTGCCTGCACAACACCCTTCCAGGTTCCATCTCATTAAACTTTGCATCTCTGCACTATCTGGCCATGTTGAATAAGTTCCTCATCTCTATAGGAGGCCTCGGTTTATACAAAAGTAAACAGGGAGATTGGTTTGGGTGATTCAATGATTTGACAGGCCCTTACCAAAAGCCTACTATGTGCCCGGCTCTGGAATAATAGCAGCTAATAGTTACCAAGTGCCAGACACTGGTGATGATTTCCCATTCATCATCCCATTCAATCCCATGAGCCTATGGGTTGGGAACTGTTACTACTACTGCCTTCTTAAGAACCACAGACTGATAAAGAAGAGCAGTAAATAGCTAACTCAAGGTCATGGGCTACTAGGTAACATTGATTCCTACCTAGTTCCTTATGGCTGCCTGATCTAATTCTGATGCATAGTAAAAATAATTTTCCAGTATCTTCTGCTAATCACATTTTACCACAGAAGTATACATAGAGATCCACACTTAATTTTTTTAAATGTTTTTTTAGTTGTAGACAGACACAATACCTTTATTTTATTTATTTATTTTTATGTGGTGCTAAGGATTGAACCCAGTGCCTCACATGTGCTAGGCAAGTGCTCTACCACTGAGCTACAACCCCAGTCCCACACTCAATTTTTATTTTTATTTTCTTAACTTTTTAAAACTTCATTTTATTAGTTTACTTTTTTATGTAGTGTTGAGGATCGAACCCAGTGCCTCATACATACTAGGCAAGCACCCTACCACTGAGCCACAATCCCAGCCCTTAATTTTTATTTTTAAATTTTTTATTTACCTTTTTTTTTAGTACTGGGGATGGAACCCAGAGGTGCTTAACCACTGACCCATATTGCTAGCCCTTTTTTGTATTTATTTAGAGACAACATCTTGCCGAGTTGCTTAGGGCCTCACTAAGTAGCTGAGGCTGGCTTTGAATTCATGATCCTCCTGCTTCAGCCTCCTGAGCCGCTGGGATTGCAGGCTGTTTACCTGTTTTGTTTTAATAATGTTTTAGTTGTCAATGGACCTTTATTTTATTTATTTATATGCGGTACTGAGGATTGAACCCAATGACTCACACATGCTGGACAAGCACTCTGCCACTGAGCCACAACCCCAGTCCTGTTTACCTGTTTTTTGAGATGAGATCTCATTATGTTGCCCAGGCCGCCGTCAAACTCATGGGCTCAAGCAATTCTCCACCTCAGCCTCTTGGGTAGCTGGGACTACAGATACGTACCACCATACCCAGCTAATTAGTATTGTTTTTAAATCAATTTCTTTCTTTGATTCTCATTGCTTTTTGGAAGGATGGAAACTCTCTTACCAGAAATGTCTTTTAGATCTGTAGACGTACTTACCTATGGAGTTCTTAAGTCCTTCAGGCTGAAAAGATCAGTATCCCTGCTATAGAAATGTGGCTTGACAGGTGTTAACTGACCTTGGGCATAAGATCACAAAACCAGTGCATTGCAAGGATTCTATTAATAGCCCTAGTTCTGCCTGATTTCAGTTTTCCTTGCTAAAAATGGGCTTTCAAGTCTTATTTACCTGAGTTGGAATCCCACTCTGTTGTTTTCGGTGTGCTTGAGAAAGTCAATTTGTATGTGTCAAGTTCCACATCTGTCAAATGGGAGTGATAGTTGTGCTTATATAACAATGAGAACAAGGATTAAAGATGGCACATGTAAAGCCATAGTGCATTGCCAGGCCCATTGTGTACATGTTTGGAACACGTGAAACAGTGTTGTCTGTGGGTGCTGCCCATTGTTTTGCTATAAGGCTCTGGGGAGGCTGCAGGGACTCCGTGGAATCATGCTTTCTTCCAATTCCACAGTGATTGCTGCCAGACCTTTCACCATCCCCTACCTGACAGCTCTTCTTCCATCTGAGCTGGAGATGCAGCAAATGGAGGAGACGGATTCCTCGGAGCAGGATGAGCAGACAGACACAGAGAACCTCGCTCTCCATATCAGCACGGTAGGTCCTGCCTTCTGCCTGCTTCAGAGTTCCCCCTAAACTGGCCCATCCAGCCCTTGGTCTGCCACCCTGCGATAGGCCCATGATGATCCAGGTGTGACCTGATCTCCAGCTTAAGAGACATATCCATGTCCTGGGGATTTACTCATTCATTCAAGAAATACTGAATGAGCACCTGCCAGGCAAGGCTCAGGTCCAGGTGCTAGGGAATTAGAAAGAAGCAGTATAGACAAACTTGATGGAGCTAAGGAAAAACAGGAAGAGAAGGATAAGGGAGTACAGGATTAGAATTTGATATCTGATATAACACAGTGAATCCCACCATCGTGTATCCAAAGACTGGAGCCCTAATTAGAATAAGATATAGTCCATCCATGTATAACTTTATCAAAATGGACTCTACTGTCATGTGTATAACTAAAAAGAACCAAAAAAAAAAAGAATTTGATATTTGAGTAAAGACCTAAAGAGACCAAGGCCTGCTCCTGTCTGGGGGTGGAGCTTTTCAGGCAGTGACACCAGTAAATGCCGAGGCCCTGAGGTGTAAGCCTACCTGTTGAGTTGAGCGGCAAGGATGCCAGAGTGGAGTGAACGAGGGGGAGAGAGGTAGTGGATGAGGTCGGAGAGCTCATAAGGGAGTCAGACCTACGGGGTCTTAAAGGTTTTACTAAACATTTCGCTTACACTCAGTAAGATGGGAGTCAGGGAGATGATCAGCAGAGGAAGGTCAGGATCTGGTGGAGGTCTGTTAACAGAATCAGTCAGGTTGGAATATTGAGGATAGACCACAGAGAGCAGAGCAGAAGCGAAGAGAGCCACTGGAAGGCTGTAGCAGCAAGCTGAGGAGTGGCAGTAGGAGCAGAAGTAATGAGATACCACCATGGAGATCATTTGGTCAGATTCTAGATTCTTTACAGAGCAGCGCCAACTGGTAGAGCAGATGTGAGATGTGTGGGAGAGAGAGAAAGTGAAAGGTGGCTGCAAGACTTTTGCCTGAACAATAGGAAATGGGGAATTGTCTTCAGCCAAATAGGGGAGACCGATGATGCATGCTGTATGGGAAGCAGTCAGGTGCTCAGGTGCAGACGTGTTAAGCTTGAGACACTTGTTAGAAATGAACCTGATAATGTGAAGTAAAAAATTGGGTCCAGATGTTGGAGTTTGAGGAACAATTAGGGCTAGAGCTGTCAATTTGGTAGTCATTAAGCATGCAGGTAAACTCAAAACCATGACAGTAAATGAGCTTTCCTAGGAAGCAAGTGAGGCCTAAAGAGAAGAGTAGCTGGATGCGGTGGCACACACCTGCCATCCCATCTGCTTGGGAGACTGATGCAGGAGGGTTGCAAGTTTGAGGACAGCCTCAGCAACTTAGGAGGACCCTGTCCCCAAATACAAATAGAAAGGGCTGGGAGCCAGGTGTGGTGGCGCACACCTGTCATCCCAGCACCTAGGGAGGCTGAGACAGGAGAATCGCGAGTTCAAAGCCAGCCTCAGCAACTGCGAGGCACTAAGCAACTCAGTGAGACCCTGTCTCTAAATAAAACACAAAATAGGGCTGGGGATGTGGCTCAGTGGTCGAGTACCTCTGAGTTCAATCTCCAGTACACACGCACCAAAAAAGGCGGGGTGCTGGGGGTAGCTCAATGGCAGAGTGCTTGCCTAGCATGCACAAGGTCCGGGTTCAGTCCCCACTACTGCAAAAAAGAGAAGAAGTGTATTGACCAGGCCATGGGGCTGTCCCTTACTTGGTGGTCATGATGAGAAAGCAGCCATGGAGACTGAGAAGGCTGAACCAGAGAGGTGGGAGGAGAAGCAGGAGGGGACAGGTCCTGGAGGCCAAGGGAAGGGAAGATTTACGGGAGTAAAGAGCCATCAGCTGTGTCCTGAGCTGCAGTTAGTTACAGTAACAGGACTGCAAATTTGACCATTGGATTTGGCAATGTGAATGTAGTTTGTGACCCTGATAAGAGCGGTTTCAGTAAGAATGAGAGCAAGGCCCTGGAATTAATTCATAGAGAATAGGAGAAAATTTGGAGTTAAAGAATATGGACTTGGGGCTGGAGTTGTGGCTCAGTGGCAGAGCGTTTGCCTTGCACATGTGAGGCACTGGGTTCCATCCTCAGTACCACATAAAAATAAATAAAATAAAGATATTACTGAGACAGGAGAATCGCGAGTTCAAAGTCAGCCTCAGCAATGGCGAGGCACTACGCAACTCAGTGAGACCCTGTCTCTACATAAAACACAAAATAAGGCTGAGGATGTGGCTCAGTGTTGAGTGCCCCTGAGTTCAATCTCCAGTACCAAAAAAAAAAGAATATGGACTTGTACTGTCCATTACAGTAGCCACTATCTACATGTGGCTCTTTAAATTAATTAAGTTAAATAAAACTTAAAAACCAATTCCTGGCCAGGTACAGTGACATATTCCTATAATCCCAGTGACTCAGGAGGCTGAGACAGGAGGAGGATCACAGGTTCAAGGCCAACCTCAACAACTTAACAAGTAAGACCTTAAGCAACTTAGACCCTGTTTTAAAATGAAAAATAAACAGGGCTGAGGATGTGGCTCAGTGGTAAAGCATCCCTGGGTTCAATCCCCAATACCAAAAAAACAATTCTTGAGTCTCACTGGCCACCTAGGGTTAGAGGCTGCTGTACTGGACAGCAGAGAGATCGAGCATTTCTGTCATCACAGGAAGTCCTGTTGGATGGGGCTAGTGCAGACAGCCTCTAGGACTTTTTGCTGTAAAGGGGAGGAGAGAGATGGAATGGTGATGGTTGGGGCATTAAGGAATTTAGAGAGGTTTTTTGTGGGGTTTGTTTTTATTTTTTAAGATGGAAGAAAGAGGACTGGGAATGTAGGTCAGTGATAGTGTGCTTGCCTGGTGTGAGGCCTTGGGTTCCATCCCCAGCACTGTTGAAGGGCCTGTTTGTAAACTGATGGACGTGATCTGTTCTCAGAGAGCAATGCCGGTGCAGGAGAGAGTGAGGCCTTGTGGAATGTCCTGTGGTGGGTGAGGACGGATAGGCTCTAGTGCCCATTAGGGGACTAGCTGCCTTATGGATGTTCCCTGCCTGGATAGAGGATAGCCTGTGTAAGCAGAGACAGGGCTGAGTGGAGATGTGTTAGTCAGAGCTTGTTTTAGGCTGTACTTTCTTTTCAGATTATAGATGTGCCATTCTTGGCAGGTGAAAGGATGAAACCCTATTCTGTTCTTTCATCTTGAGAGAAAGTGCCAAGCAGAATCCCTGAGCTGCTAGAGGCAGTAACACATTCAGGGCTCCCAGGGTCCTTCTGTTCAGGGTCCTATGTTCAGCTGTCCTTTACAATCGCCCTGGCTGGAGCCGTAGTGGACATAGTTAGACTGAAGGCTCCTCCTGTACGCTAAGCTGGAGGCACCAGATGGCAGGAGCAGCTTCAGTTTGCAAGTGGCGTGTGCTCTCGCTGTCACTAGGGTTGGCTTGAGCATACACATTCCTTCAATGTGGACTGATCCCTTTCAGAATTAGGCTGGAAGCCCATAGCTTCAGAGCAGTGGAGCATGTTATTTTCTACTTCTGTTTGAGCTGAACTCAGTTCATTTGAGCTGAGCTGTGTTGATTAGGACACAGGTGAAGCTGAGGTTCACCTTTTGAGAAGGAGTCTTCTAAGCTAAGTAAATACCTTTGTAAGTACAGTACAGTTAAAGAGCTCACAGATGTTTTACCAACACAGGTCACAACATGAGGTGAGGTCCCTGAGGTAAGGGAACCGAGGCTGCCTGAGGACCCCCACTGCAGAGAGGCCGAGCTAGGGGTATAGACAGCAAAGAAGAGAAAGACCTGACCCTGGGGCAGACTTACGGCTTCATATCCAGGCTGTGCTACTTGCTGGATGTGTGACTTTAATTGTGTTATCTTATATCTGAGTCTGTGTCTTTACAAGTGCACATCAGATTGGGAACACCAACCTCAAGGGGACGAGAGCCTAATGTATATCAGCAAGCTAATGTATATCACCATCTGGCACATGGTGGCTCACAGCACACATCCTTCTCTCTGCAGTTTTAGCCCCATGCTCTTCTATAAAAAGTAAAATAGAGACTTGGAGACAAAGATTCTAGCAAGAGTTTATATATAGACATTTATTCGTATTATTTTGGATTGGGAAATATATGTTTCAAAATTCAGAATGAACAAAAAGATATGGTGATAGTCCTCCCTCTCATTCTGTCCCTCCCACAAAGCATCTGTCTTGCCAATCTCTCGTGTATCCTTCTAGAGACATTGGGCTTTTAAAATTGTTTTAAATACAAACAGCAAATCACAAATAGTCTTCCCATTGCTTTTTCCCCTTGGTGGCTGTGTGTATCTTGGCGATCATCCGTATCTGTGTATAAAGAACTCCTTCATCACAGCTTCATTATGTGGCTGTAACAATGTAATGAATCCACTATGGACATTTAGGTGATTTTCTGTCTCTAGTTTTCCCTGATATTGTTAAAGCATATTAAGTAACTGGTGTTTTAAATTATTTTATCTGTTGAAGACAGTGCATTTGTAGAACTATTGATAGGGAGTAAGTACTTTGTTTAACCTAGTTCTGGTTTTGCCATGTACTTGAACATAAAGGAGCTGTTCATTTTTTTTTTGGTTACTGGGGATTGAACTCAGGGACATTCAACTGCTGGGCCACATCCCTGACCCTATTTTGTGTTTTATTTAGGGACAGAGTCTCACTGAGTTGCTTAGCACCTCACTGTTGCTGAAGTTGGCTTTGAACTTGGAATCCTCCTGTCTCAGCCTCCCAAGCTGCTGGGATTACAGGCGTGCACCACCATGCCCAGTAGAGCTGTTCATTTTAAATTAGTATGTGATGTTTTTTTCTCTCATACATTTGAACTCATTGCCTTGTGCAGGCAATCCATCTGTCTAAACTTTTATGTGAAAATTTGAACCAGTCATGTACTCCACAAATGTTTATTTTGTACCTACTTAGTACATGCCAGGTACTCTTCTGCTTCTTAGGATAAAGCAGTGAACAAAATAGACAAAACCTCTGCCTTTTAGGAGCCTGTGTTTGGCAGTGGAAGAACAAAAATAAACAATGTATAATTAAGTCATTAGGTAACATATTAAAGATGAAAGTGCTTTGGACGAAATACAGTAGGGGAAGATCCAGGGCGAGGATGTAGGTGTCAGTTTTAAATGGGGTGCTCAGGTAGATCACTGAGAAGGCCATATCTGGACAGAGGCTTGGAGGAGATGAGGGAGTGAGCCATGTGGATATCTGGAAAAGAGTGCCCAGCAGAGGGAGTGGCCAGTGCAGGAGGCTGAAGAACAGTGGCCATAGCCACAGAGGGAGAGATAGATCAGATGGGCTTTGTCAGCTGCTGGGTGAGGTGGGGGTGATGGGAGGGTATAGAGGAGAGACGTTTTTGAACTTCTGAAAGCATCACTGATTGCCCTGAAGGGTGTGGATGGGAGAGGGAGAGCCATTAGGAAACTGGTGTGGTGCTTTAGGGGTCACAGCAGAGGTGATGAAAGTGGTCAGATTCTGCCTGATCTGAAGGTATGAATCCTAGAGGATTCCTAACACACTGGATAGAGGATGTCAGAGAACAAAAAGAAACAGCATGGCTTGAACATTTGGAAGGATGGAGGACACGAAGGGCTGTTCTAGTGTGGGGAAGGCTTAGGCATGTTGAGTGTGCGATACTAACCGACACCTGTGTGGAGGTGTCAAGTGGCAGTTGGCTGTAGGAGCTGGAGGTCAGGAGCGAGATGAGGGCTGAAGGTGAACTTGGAGTTGTTGGCATGGAAGTGGGATTGACAGCCGTGAGATTGGAAGCAGTCACCCCAGAGCAGGGGCTCCTCAGAGCTCACAGGCCTTTGCCTGTGTCTGACCTTGGCAGGCTCAAGGAGCTCCTGACAGACCCTTCTGCTCCCATGTTTTTAGAAATCTCTGGATCAGTTGGATGCTTTACTTAGATGCACTACTCCTACCTTTCCCCATCTTGAGGCTGCCTGTCCCTGAAAGGGACAAGAAGGTGATTATTTCCAGCATCTGTATGTGGGAGACAGAAGCCTGTCATCCTGCTCTTGTGGGACCTAAGGAGGCGAATGAAGGGACCTTTGTTATCCTCTAGCGTGGTACCAGGGGTAGCTTTTCAGCACCTCTGACTGAGTCATCTCCTGTGTTATCCAGAACACACTTAAGGCACAGTTAAGTGACCTTCCAATAACTTTGGGGATAGGATGTTGATGGTAAAGAAATGATAGGATGAGGGGCTGGGCTGTGGCTCATTGGTAGAGCGCTTGCCTAGCATGTGTGAAGCACTGGGTTTGATTCTCAGCACCACATTTAAATAAATAAAAAGGTCCATCGACAACTAAAACATATTCTAAAAAAAAGAAAGAAAGAAAGGACAGAAATGATAGAGTGAGGGCAGATGCCACTCAGTCAAGCTATCAAGAATTTCAGGAAGGCTGGGAGCTACATGTCCATGGCAGACCTGGCTGTGGGCAGATCTTGTGACTGGCATGAGCTAGATTGGTGTTGGGTCACTCTCTTTGAAAAGGGTCTTCAGAAAGTCCAGAAGAGGGGGCTGGGATTGTAGCTCAGTGGTAGAGTGCTTGCCTCGCATGCATGAGGCCCTGGGTTCGATCCTCAGCACCACATACAAAGCAATCAAATAAAGACATTGTGTCCTTCTACAACTAAAAAAATATTAAAAAAAGAAAAAGAAAAAAGAAAGAAAGTCCAGAAGAGCTCCAGGTTGCCTTATGGTCTCACTGGATTGAGTATTGAAGAGGGCAAGCATATGGGCTCTTTGGGGACAATCCATGGCTTAAGGATGTATAGCAGAACCTAGAAACCATCCAATTTCTTCAGGCCCAGTAATCTGGAGACTGGTGTCCACACCCTAGGCCATCTGTCCCTTGGCGGGGACTTGCTGTTAATTTTGTGCCATCTGGTCACTGTGCTTTACCTTGCTGTCTGGTTTTTTTGGTTTTTTTTTTTTTTTTTTTGTACTGGGGATTGAACTCAGGGGTACTCGACCACTGAGCCACATCCCCAGCCCTATTTTGTGTTTTATGTAGAGACAGGGTCTCACTGAGTTGCTTAGTGCCTTGCCATCACTAAGGCTGGCTTTGAACTCATGATTTTCCTGTCTCAGCCTCCTAAAGTGCTGAGATGACAGGCGTGCACCACCGGGCCCACCTCTGCTGTCTGTTTTGGTGGCAACCTCTCCTGGTTGAGGTCAACGAGGGCCTCTTAACAGGAATCTGACTCCTCCTGATGGAACCCTTGATGTGTCACCAGGGGGCGCCACCTGACCGGCTTCTGGATCCTAGGCCTGAGCTTCTAGGTCAAGTTTTTGGTGTGATTTTTTACCCCTGCCCCTGCACTTTTAAAAACATGCACTCACTTTTCAGTTCACTTTTAAAAACATGCACAACAGAGGAGAGTATAAATTAGGAAAGGAGAACAATCACCCATACTCCCAGGAAAGTTTTTAAAATTTCAGTCTATCACCTTTTTTTCTATATGTACACAATTATGATTTTAAAAATATTTGACTGGAATCATACTGAATATATGTGGACTAAACTTTTCTCCAAAATCACATTTTCCTCAAAAAATAAATGATAAAAACTCTGCTTTATTCTCAAGAGGTAGAAGCAGGAAGATTACAAGTTCAAGGCCAACCTGGGCAACTTAGCCAGACCCTGTCTCAAAATAAAAAAAAATGAAAAAGGATAGGGATGTAGCCCAGTGACAGAACACTTGCCTAGCATGTGTGAGGCACTGGGTTCAATCCCTGGTACTGTAAAAAAAAAAAAAGAGAGAGAGAGAGAGTAATAATAACATTTTTGTTATAGGAAAAAATATGAGTCACAGGTCACAGGCCTTATTGATGAGATACACATGATGGTACCTGCAGGCTCTGAGTTTTGCCTTGGGAACAGTCAGGACTGGAAAAGTTTCAGCTATGCTGGGATATGATTGTTGGTACCATGTTGTAAATACCAGAAATTACTTTGGGGAAAAATTTGTTATTTCTTTTGATTCTGGCCTCAGAGATACCCCGAGCCTGTGATTTGTTCCAGCCTGTGTCTCTGTCCTGCATGGCATCCAGGACCTCCCTTTTCTTTATCTCCCTGCTGAGTTGGGCTTCTTCCCTGAAGCTTTGAAATTATAGCTGTAACTCCCTGCCCCTCCCAGGTCTCAATTCTTCCTAACTCTTGTCCCTACCTCAAGGGGTTCAGGACTTTGCTGTGTGCTCCACTGTGTCAAAGCTGACAGTCTTCTCTTCTGACAGAGCCAGCCACTACCTGGGCCTCAATTGTACTGGGGCAGAGATAGGAACATTGGAAAGAAGGCGGCTCTTGGCCTTCTTGTTTCCCAGTGAAAGAGACGCTAATGGTAGTTCTTGTGACGGGCACAGTCTCTTTCCTCACACCGTTGGTGTTTTGCTTTATTTCGGCTTTTGCTCAAAGGATGATTCTGGAGCCGAGAAGGAGAACACTTCTGTCCTGCAGCAGAATCCCTCCTTGTCGGGCAGCCGGAATGGGGAGGAGAATATCATCGATAACCCCTATTTGCGACCCGTGAAGAAACCCAAGATCCGCAGGAAGAAGTGAGTTGGAGACCCGGGTCCGAAAATCTGCCTCAGCCAGCTTTTCTGCTTCCTGGTGGGAAGGAGGCTCCAAGTGGGTTTGAATGCCACTCTGGTGAGAGGAAATATTTTCCCTTTGCCTCTCCTTACTCGGCTCCCACATGCACTTCTCGTTCTATAGTGCTTGAATGTCCTGCAGCCCAGTGACCGACCCTCACAGCCCTGGTGCTGATTCCCCTAGGAGAGCAGGCAGGGCCCCACCAAGCAGGCTCCCTGGTTCTTCTTCTTTCTAGGTCCCTCTCATGAGCTGAGAAAGAAGCCTGGCTTGTATAGAGATGCGGATTCCACCCTCCTGGGCAAGTAAAAACCTCTGGAGGACAGAAGAGAGAATGACCTCCTTGTGGCCAAACTACAGCTGCAGGATGTGATGGGGCATGGTTTTAATAGCAGACCTTATATTGAGATTATCTATTTTCACCAGATGTTTGGTTGAGGACAAAACAATAGTAATAATGAGACTTTCTTAGTCCACCAGGCCATACTGCTACCTGCTAGCAGCTGGTCACTTCATTTATCATCACAGGATCTGATTCCTTTGCAACCTGGAAGAACAGGGAAGGTGGCAGGAAAAGAAAGGATCCTTTTCTGCTTTGCTTACTTCCAGGAAGACTCCTTGCCCATTGTGTATTTCAGGATATCTGGGTCCCTTTTTTTTGACTCATGAACAATTATGGCACCAATTCATCAACCCAGAACCTCATTCTTACTTCCCTCCTCGCTTGGGTTGCACGCGTTCTGTGAGCTGATGGAAAATAACTTTGTAGTCTACTCCCTCATAATGATGGAAACAGGAGGACCACACATCACACCTTTGACGTGGGGCTGGCAGAAGTTAGGAACTGTGAGCAGATGTGTTAATGTGCAAGGCAGTGACACATCAGGGCAGTGCTGATTCTCTGGCCAGCAACTGATAGAGCTCCTCAAAGCAGGGCCATCCTGAGAGATTTTCCATTTATTGTCCCTCTGTGAAATGTGTGCTTGGAGAACTGCCAAGACCTATCCCCTCCTGGGAAAAAGGGTTTCCCTAACAAGAGCCTGGAGTGTTGGATGTGTTGTGTTGTGACTAAATCAAGGAGCCACAGATTTTAAACAATAGGAAAAGGATGTAGCAGGCCAGGATGGGATTTTGAGGCCTGGCTTGGCCTTGTATTCCGAAAGCTGAGTGAGGTGGCTTGAGACTGGAAGACTGGCATGGACCAAAGGGTGCCAGCAGAAGCAGGCTGGGAGGAGCATGCAGGCTGAGCAGAGAGGTGTTCTCCAAGGAGCCAGGCGGAATCTGTTCCCCCTCTGCCTCCTGGGAGAGAAGACTTCATCCTTGATGTATCCTACGAAGCAGAAAATAAGTTGGTTTTTTTTTTAATTTAATTTTTTTTAGTTGTTTATGGATCTTTATTTTATTCATTTATTATTTCTATGTGGTGCTGAGGATCAAACCCAGTGCCTCACACATACTAGGCAAGCGCTCTACCACTAAGCTATAGCCCTAGCCCCAGAAAATAAGTTTTTAAGGAAGATGTCGGACAAAGATGATATCCTTTGGCTGGTTTTGTAAGGAAGAGATTGTAAAACCAAATTTAAGGAAGAAAATTGCCAGGGATGCCTGAAAGTTAACACAGTGCTCGCTGGGTTAGAGTTCTAAGGTCCATATTTAATTTTACTTCTGTGGCCACTCGGCTTTCACAATCTCTTTTTTTTTTTTTCTTTTTTCTCTTCTTTTCATGGTCTGGGGATGGACCTAGGGCCTTGAGCATGCCAGGCAAGTATTCTACCACTGAGCCATGCCCCTAGCCTCCAGTCATCCTTTAATCTTCTATTCCTTTGGTAAATTTGGAAACTTGAGTAACTTGGCAGTTTGGTGGAGACTCTGTGTTCCTCTAAACTCAGTGTTCTCTAGGGCATTCTGTCCCTTTGCCTGGAAGGAGACAGACACTTATCAGGAACTGAAGAGGAGATGATAGTGAAAAAATTAATATTCCTCAACTCTGGACCAGATGGGAATTCATCAGGTTTATAGTCACCTCAAGCTCTCTCAGTTGAGAGCAATTAGACTAAGCTTATATGCAACCCCCCGTCAGTCTGTGATCACCCTTGACATTTGGCCTAGTGAGTTGAAACACAATCCTAAGGTCAGGCTTTTTGCCCTGCCTTCTGGAGCAGTCACCCCAGGCAACATTTCTGTAGTTCCTCAGTCACCCTTACTGTCCAAAACAAACACCTGTTAAATGCCATTGTGCTGAGGGACAAGGTTGGGATTGGAAAAGGGGGCCATTTCTGCCCTTGAGATTCCAGAGGCTGCAGTGCTATGACTGTTCAGTTGAAACGCTGGGAAAGGAACAGACAACTTAAATGTCGACCTGGCTGCTGTTGCTGTGTTGAAATTGCATAATCGTCAATGTGTATTTATAGATTTCTATTTTTTAATGACTCTGTGGGACTTCTAGGAGGGAGAAGGTAGTAAACAGAGATAAATTAAGAGTGTGATTTATGAAAGACCCATAATAAAAATTCATAATAAAGCTTTATTAATAAACAAAACTATGAGCTTTGAGTTTGATTTGTGCTCCAAAGTCGCAGCAATGCGTAGGCCCTACCGATAACCAGGCTTAGCCCTTCTGTTGTACTACGTACCCCTGGGAACTATTATGTTGGAAATTTTCAAACACAAAAAAAGCACGCAAATCCTGGATATCCCTCACCCAGCATCAACACTTTGTATCATCTATTTCTTCCACTTTTTCCCCTTTATTCTTTCTTCCTAGAATAGTTTTTTGGCTTTCTGTTTTTGTTTTGTTTGGTGCTGGGGTCAAACCCAAGGCCTCATGCATACTAAGTATGTGCCCTACCACTGAGCTACACCCCAGCTCCTTGGAGTATCTCTTAAAGCAAATCCCACATATGTGTCATTTACTCTGTAAATGAGCGTATGTGTGCATCTCTGACAAATTTTTTTCTTTAAGTTTTACTTTTGAAGCAGTCACAGGGTGTGGAAGAAAAGTATATAAAGAGGTCCTATGTGCCTGTCACCTCATCCAGTTTCCTGTAGTATAATATGTAGTGTAATATCAGAACCAGCATATTGGCCTGGCACAGTGGTGCACACCTGTAAACCCAGCTGCCCAGGAGGCTAAGGCAGGAGAATCACAAGTTTGAGGCCAGCCTTAGCAACTTAGACCCTATCAAAATAAAAAGAACTGGGGATGTAATTCAGTGGTAGAGCACCCCTGGGTTCAATCCCCAGCACCACACACACACTCACAGAACACTGGCTTTGTTACAAGGAGTACTTGACCACTGAATCCCATCCTCAGTCCCATTTTGGGGGTTTTATTTAGAGACTGGGCCTCACTGAGTTGCTTAGCACCTCACCATTGCTGAGGCTGGCTTTGAACTCTTGATTCTCCTGTCTCAGCCTCTCAAAGTGCTGGGATTATAGGCATGCGCCACCGCTTCTGGCATGTGTGTGGTTTTGTCACACATAGATTCATGTAACCATCACAAGACACAACAATGGCATCCCTACAGTTCTCCCACATGCTCTCTATAACCACAGCCATCTCTCTTCCCCATGACCAACTCCTAGCAACTGCTACTCTCTTCTCCACTTCTGTCACTGAAATGATGTCATATAAACGGGATCAGAAGGTATGTAACCTTTTGAAGTTGCTTTTTTCATTCAATGTAATTCACTTGAGAACCTTCTAGGTTGTATCAATGGTTTCCTTTCGTTGCTGGGTATCATCCCATGGCATGGCTTTATCCCAGTTTAATCCAGTTTCGCCCTCATACATAATGACACATTTGGGCTTTTTCCATCCTGGAGCTTTTATGAATAAAATTTCTATGAACATTAGTGTATGGTTTTTGAATAAACATAAGTTTTCTCTGCAGTAAATACCCAAGAATGCAATTGCTGGGTCCTGTAGTAACTGAATGTTTATAATAAATTAACAATTTTTCTGGAGTATCTATACCATTCCCACCAGCAATGTAAGAGTGATCTAGTTTGTTCACATCCTCACCAGAATCCAGTGTTATCTTTATTTTTTATTTTAGCCATTCTGGTAGATGTGTATGATACCTTGTGACCTTAATTTGCATTTTCCTAAATGCTAATGTTGAGTACCTTTGTTGTACTTATTTGATGTCTTTTACTGAAATGTGCGGGGGTTTTGCCTATGTTTTCTTTTTTTTTTTTTTTGGTACTGGGGATTGAACTCAGGGGCACTCGACCACTGAGCCACATCCCCAGCCCTATTTTGTGCTTTATATAGAGACAGGGTCTCACTTAGCGCCTCGCCATTGCTGAGGCTGGCTTTGAACTCACGATTCTCCTGTCTCAGCCTCCCTAAGTGCTGGGATTACAGGCTTGAGCCACCGCGCCTGGCTTTGTTTTCTTCTTTTTTGACATGGGATCTTACTGTGTTGCCCAGGCTGGCCTTGAACTCCTGGGCTTGCTATCTTTACACCTCAGCCTCTTGAGTAGCTGGGGCTACACACATGCACCACTACACCTGGCTGCCCATTTTTTAATTTTTATTTTTTTGTAGTTGTAAATGCACAGCATGCCTTTATTTTATTTATTTTTATGTGGTGCTAAGGATCAAACCCAGCGCCTTGCATGTGTTAGGCAAGCGCTCTATCACTTAGCTACAGCCCCAGCCCTGGCTGCCCATTTTCTAATGCGATTGTTTTGAGATTTCTTTATATAGTCTGTATACAAGAACTTTGTTGGATATGTTGCTTGAAATTTCCCTCAGCCTGTAGCTTAGCTTTTCATCTTTTTCATAGTCTCCTGCATGGACCCAGTTCAGTGTCAGGGAGGCAGGCTGTGGCTGTGCGCCACTGATTGCTCTTACTCCTCTCTTGGCTATGTCGATGAAGGGACAGACACCTTCATGAAAGGTTTGGACCTATTTATGAATGATGGCTGTGTAGCAGGTGATTAAGAATTGCCTGGTAGCTGGGTGCGGTGGCTCAAGCCTGTAATCCCAGCATTTAGGGAGGCTGAGACAGGAGAATTGCAAGTTCAAGGCCAGCCTCAGCAAAGGCGGGGCGCAAAGCAACTCAGTGAGACCCTGTCTCTACATAAAATACAAAATAGGGCTGAGGATGTGGCTCAGTGGTCAAGTGCCCCTGAGTTCAATCTCCAGTACCAAAAAAAAAGAATTGCCTGGTGCGTGGAGACTGAGGACCTCATCAAGGGAAATGCCAACGGCCTGTCTCACTGTCTCTCGGCACTCCTAGCAGAGATGAGCTGAGTAACATCTGGTCTGATCTAAGATGGCCTTTGTACCAGTTTAAATGATGTGTTCCCATGAATTAAGCTGCACTAACAAAAGTCCCTGTGTAGACCGGCTTGAGTCAGAAGTGTGTCCTTTCTGTGGAAGGTGCCGGCTGGCTCCAGGATTTGGTGGTGTTGAGGCTCCTGTGCCTCTTGGTTCCTCCATCACCTGGTGCTGCTCGCATCCACAGGATGCAATGTGGAGCTACCCCTCTGCATGTCCACCTTCCAGTCACGGGAAGGAGAACTTTTGGCTTCTTCTAGCAAGACCTAGAAGCTGCCCTGTCCTGGTCGCAGGATCCCACCTAGCTGCAAGGGAAATGAGGAAATATCTTTAGCTAAGTGGCTCTGTATCCAGGTAAAAATTGGGAGCTTTGCCACCATGGAAAGAAGAAAGAATGGGTTTGTGAGACAATTGGCAATCCACTGAAAATGAGGTTTGGGGCATGTGCCAGGAAGGCCTTGTTGGGACAGGCAGCAAGCTCTTCACGAACACTGACTTGGCACTGCCAGCTCTTGCTGCCAGTCCCAGAGGCCAGCAGTCAGGTCCCCCCCGCCCCTGCCCAAGGATGGGGCCTTCAGGTCCAACCGGCACCTTCCTCTGATGTGTGACAGCACTGGCTGCTTCTCCCTTCTTCAAGGTTGTTCCTTTGGCTCCTGTGACACTGTCCACCTTTCCTTGTTGTTCTCGCTCTTGGCCTGCCTGCTTTTTCTTTGCTGGCTTTTTCCTCCAGCTTGCCTAACTGTGCAGGCTCCCAAACACTTCATCTCTGCTCGCAAGGAGATGGTTCTCATGCTCCTCCACTTGCACCTATCACCACCCAGGAGGCCTCAGCACACAACGGCCTGTAGCTTGCTCTGCACGGATCTCTGTGGTCACACTTGTAATACAAGTGGTCAGATTTGATTTCACTTAAACTTTCCCTCCAACCACTTCCGCTCTGCAGCGTTCCCACTTCAGACAGCCTAGAACAGGATGTCGGCAGTCTCCCCCTTGCCAGGACCGCAGGCTTGGCAGCACCATGTTGCTTCACAGAGCCCAGGATGGGCCAAACACTCCGGGGTCATCTTATTCATCCATATCCAGGCAGTGATGAAATTCTGCCCCCTTCTTCCTCACCAATCTCTTATTGCCTTGCCTAAATGTCACGGCAGCCGCCTCCCTGATGGTCCTCAGCCTGGGTCCCATCAGCCCCATCTTCCTTCAAGCCCTAATTTGCTTCTTGCTTCCCTGCAGTGGAACCTATAGGTCCTCCCCTATGCTTTCCTCTCCAAGGCCAAACTACCCAGCCTGGCTGTCGAGGTCCTCCGCTGGTTCATTATTTCTTTTGGAGAACTCATTTTCCTCTTGCTTATTCAACAAACATGGATCTAGTGCCTTCTGTGTATGCAGGCACTGTGCCAACTCTTAGGACACTGTGGTGAACAAGACAGATGTGACCCCTGCCTGCAGCGAGTTCATTCCAGTGGGAAGACATTCAAAGAAAACAATCCACAGCCATCAGAGGATGCAGAGAAGTGCCAAGTAGGACGTAGCAGAGGCTTCCTGCCTTGGGAGAAGCCTCTTCCCACTGTGGCCCAGGCTGCATTTGAGCTCCTGGTGTCCCACCTGGCCTCCAGCCTCCCAACCTCTCTCCAGATCAGATTGATCCTCCCCTTCTCCAGACACTCATGCAACATACACCTAGAGCTGCCACCATGTGCTGACGCTGACACACATGCTGAGGTGCTGCAGAGTGTAAGAGGTCCCTGCCTTCCCTGAACTTGGGGTCTAGTGGGGGGGCAGCCAGCTCACAACAGACATGTGATGTCTCAAAGTAAACGGACAGTGTGCCTGGGTTGGGTGATTTGAGGAAGGTTTAATAAAGGGGTTACCTCCAAAGGTGAGGGCAAGGCACAGGCTTGGTACAGATCCTGGACTGGGAGCAGGCAGAGGGAGAGCGCCTGCACAGATCCAAGCTTTGGGTGCAGGAGCTCAGTCAGCTTGAAGCCCCGGTCCAGTGTGGCCTGCTCTCTAGCTAGAGGGCATGGATCTATTGTTTCAGACCCCCTAAGCAGCCAGCTCCCCCCCCCCACACACACACACACAGCAACAGGTAGCTCTGGAGGCCCCAGAAAAGGAGAGATTGACAGACAGTAGGAGCAATAGAAAGAGCTAGTTGCTGCAGGGTTTGTGATTTTACAGCTGAGCAGAGCTTGGATGGGGCCAGACTCAATGGAAAGCATTCCAGGGAGCATGACAGCAAGGCGCTGGGTCTGAGGGAGGTGCTTGCCACTAGATGGAAAGGAGGTCACATGCCTGGGGGTGAGCAGGCCAGGTAAAGCTTCTCATGCCTGTTAAAGGGCTTTGGATGTTATTTAGAGAGCGATGGGTAGGAAGAGAGTGACAGGAGCGGACTTGGGAACATTCTGGCTCCCAAGGGAGGAGGAGCGGGGAGGGCAGATGCTATTTCTCTTACAGTTCCGCACATAGTTTGGCATTTGCCAAACACCCTTCAGCAATAGGACAGCTAGCCACCCTGAAACTGGGGGCAGATTGGTTCTGGCCCCAAGAAAGCCAGCCCGAGCCCTGAACCAAGGGAGAGGGAGGAGACACAAACCCAGGGTTACCTGGAGGCTCCTTTCCCCTGGGAGTTAGCAGTGTAGTCAGGGAGACGGATAAACACACAGGAACCTGTTTTAACAATGCTGACCAAAACAAAGGAGAAGAGCTGTCACAGAGGGTTGGCCTTCAGGACTGAGGCCTGAAACCTGTGCTGAGATCCAAATAGGGTGGGGTTAACAAGTGAGGATGCAGAAAAGGTAAGGAGAGGGGAGGTGGGAGGGCAGGGGAGGTGGGGCATGACCTGAGCCAGTCTTGGAGGAGCCAGCCATTGGTCCCACCCAGCCCCTGAGACTCCTGTGTCCCTCTTGTAACATCTTCTCTTTTGAGGCTGGTTTGGTGGCAGCTGTAACCAGCCTTCTCCCTCATGAGGCTGGCAGAGCTTCCCCCAGGAGCGTTGGTCCTCAGATCTTACCTGGCTAGGCAACAGGGGTTGGGACCTTTCTGTCAGCTCTAAATCAAGGCTGACCAGGAAAGGGGTCACTAGAGCTGGTGGGACTTCCTGCACTTTCCTCTGGTTGATCTTTCCTGTGGAGGTCACCTGGGTCCAGGATTGGAGCCCCTCGGCCCAACATTCCTTTACCATATGGGGTCCAGGTGGTCTCCAGAGGCTTTGTTTTTGTTTTTTGTTTTTGGTGGTGTTGGGGATTGAACCCAGAGCCTGAGCATGCTCGGCCAGGGGTCCACCACTAAACTACATGTCCCCCTTACCCCACCTCCCCCTCAGGGGCTTCTCAATAGAAGGTCATTCTGGATCCTCAGAGGCTCTTAGTAGGAGCTTTGTGGGTACAAGAGGAACAACCTGGACCTTGTCATAGTTTGCCATAATGAAAGAGCCCTGGAGCCCCAAATTCTAATTGTTCTTTTTGGGCTTTGGCATGTGTTCATTCATGAATTTTCCCCAGCCACTGACAGCAGGTTTATCCTTGTGTTTTACTCAGGCTCGTACTGAAACAAGATTTTGATTCTTTGACCCTCAACCGACAGTGCAGAGCTGCAAGTGAGGGGCAGCTGGCCCAAGGGTAAAGATTTGCCATGGACCCTCTCACCCCTGGAAACAAATGCAAGGTATCTTTCTTCCTCTGGGTGCTTAAAACTTCTTTCATCTCCATTTTATTGAAAGTTTTGTTTTGCCTTTGTTAAAAAATTATTTAATTTTGAATAGATAAAAAATGTTTACAGTATAAAATTTAGACACTGTATAGATACACGGGATAGCAAGGCCTTTCCCTCCTCCTGTTTCCCAGACACTCAGACCTTGTCTCTGGAGGCTCCTGCTTTGTTGCCATCAATATGATCTTACTGTATTCCCTGTGCATCAAATACAAATGCTTGTATATATTTTCTCCCTTTATACACCATGGTAGACACTGTAGAAGCTCCCTGTGCTTTCCTCTAGCACACTTCTGAGTGTATCTTCCATGTCAATAATAAAGACCTTTTCTCTGTTTCTTGGCTACATAATGCTGCATGGTAGGATTCTATCCACATTCACCAGTCCCCAGTGATGGACACTTGGGTATTCCCAGCCTTCTGCCACTGCAAGCATTGATGCATGTCCTCTGCTTTATGTGTCTACTAAATGTGGACAGACTGATGTCACCCAGTTCTCAGAATATGCACCAATCTACACTCTTGTCAAGTGCCTGCTTCCTTGCCACCTCGTGTCTTGGGACTCGTTGAATTTTGTTAGTCTGATAGGTAGAAAACGGTATGTTGTTGTGGTTTCGTTTAAGGGGAGCTGAGAGTCCCCCCACTTCCAGGTATTGAGGATGGAACCCAATGACTCTCTACCACTGAGCTACATCCTCAGCCCTTTTTTATTTTAATTTATTTTATTTTATTTTTTGAGACAAGGTCTTACTAAATTGCCCTCCTGCCTCACTTTCCAGAGTAGCTGGGATTACAGGTGCGCCATCACCTGGCCGGCATCTCTTCTATTCCTTTTATAGTGACAAACAAGTGTCGTGTGCTGGATGGGGGGTGCGGGTGGGAGTAACTGTGCAGTGTGATGACAGTCACAGGGCTGCACCCAGGTTCTCAGCCATTGCAGAGACAGGTGCAAGATTCTTTCTGGGCTGAGACTTCAGGAAGAACATTCCAGGGCTGGTGATGCAATTAAACTTTGAGGTTGACCCAGGAAAGCAAAGGAAGGAAGGACATTCTAGGCAGAGAAAAGAGAGAATGAAGGAATAGCAAGGACTAGCGTGGCCTAGAGATAGACTTGGGCCTCTGCGGCCTCACTGAGGAGTTTGCATTTTGATCTTATGAGAGCCAGAGGTGCAGATGAGAATACAAAGATGTACTTTGAAACAAATCATTCACTGAGCACTTGCTGTGGTATCAGATACTATAGACCTATAAGGTGACATTTGGCAGTTATTATCCCTATTTCCGCATGCAATATCTCACTTTCTAAACATTTCTTTTCTTTTATATGTGTATGGGTGGGTGGGTGGTATGTTGGAGATGGAACCCAGGGCCTTGCACATGCTAGACAAGCACTCTGCCACTGAGCTACACCCCCAGCCTTCATTTCTTAATAGTACTGTGACTTCACAGATGAGGAAACAGAGGCTTAAAGGCTAAGTAAATTGAGTGAGGTGACCAAGCTACTAATGGGCGTGGCCCTGCTCTCTCCTAACCTCGTGTCTGCCCACTATCTGGAGAACTGTAGAGCAGAATAGCTCGCTCACTTCTTAGATGGGCAAAGGAACTGCCTCTCCTCAGACCCAAAGGAGATAGAGCTTTGTTTCCACAGGGAGCAGAGAGTTCTAAGATACCACGTCCCCTTCTAAGATGTGACCTATGACAACAGTTTGTAAGGTATTTTCCAGAGAAATCCTGCGCATTTCAAGCAAATACAGGCATACACATTTTTTCCTTTCTTTATACAAATAGTAGCATATGCCAGGTATGGTGGCACATGCCTGTAATCCCAGCCAGCAGGCTGAGGCAAGAGGATCACAAGTTTGAGGCCAGCCTGGGCACTTAGTGAGACACTGCCTCAAAATGAAACAAAAAGTGTTAGGGATATCACTCAGTGATAGAGTACCCTTGGGTTTAATCCCCAGTACTGGAAAAACAAAAACAAACAAAAAGGTAGCATATTGCATATACTCTTCTATATTTCCTTCCACTTATTACCTCTTTTTTTTTTAAGATATATATTTTTTTAATTGTAGATGGACACAATGTCTTTATTTTATTGCTTTGTATGTGGTGCTGAGGATCGAACCCAGGGCCTCACGCATGAGAGGCAAGCGCTCTACCGCTGAGCTACAATCCCAGCCCCACTTATTACCTCTTAAAAGTCATTCCTGGTGCATAAAGAGTGTCTTCATGCTAGGTGTGATGGTACAATCCCAGTGACTTGGAGGCTGAGGCAAGAGATGTCAAGTTTGAGGCCATCCTCGGCATCTTAGCTTAAGCCCTAAGCAACTTAGGGAGACCCTATCTCAAAATAAAAATAAAACATAAAAAAGTCTTAGTCAGTGGTTAAGTACCTTTGGGTTTAATCCCTGGTACCAAAAAAAAAAAAAAAAAAATCCTCGTTTTTTTGTTTTTTGGGTTGTTTTTTTTTTTTGTTTTTTGGTACTGGGGGTTGAACCCCAAGGGTGGTTTACCACTGAGCAACACCTTCAGTCCTTTTTATTTTGAGAGAGGGTCTCATTAAGTTGCAGAGGCTGGCTTCAAATCTGCAATCCTCCTGCCTTGGTCTCCTGAGTCACTGGGATTAAAAGTGTGCACTACCACACCCAGCTCCTCATTTGTTTTTATGGCTGCAGAGTTCCATTGTGTGTTATCCTAATTTGTTCCCAGTTCTCTAATTTAGAGAAATTGATACTATTTCCAACAAACAATGCCACAGTGACACAATGCCATTTTGCTGGTATATCTGGAGGCCAAATTCTTAGAAACATAATTCCTAGCCCATAACATAAGTCACATGCTGATAGCTGAGATCTGTAATCTAAATGTTTGTGTCTTCCCAGAATGCAGGTTAAACTCTTACTCCCCAGGTGATGATGTTAGGAAATAGAACCTTTTGGGAGATGATTATGTCACAAGAGCCTTCACAAATGGGTTTAGTGCCCTTAAAAAAGATGCCAGAGGGGCTGGAGATATAGCTCAGTGGTAGAGTGCTTGCCTAGCATGTGTGAAGCCCTGGGTTTGCAGTTTGATCCCAACCCCACCCCGGGGGTAGGGGACAGAAGAGAAAGACTCAGTGTAGAGATCTGGCTTTCCTTTTCTACTGTGTGAGGACAAGAAGTCACCATCTGTAAGCCAGAAAGCGAGTCCTCACCAAATACCAGGTATGCCTCATCTTGGGCTTCCCAGCCTCTAGAACTGTGAAAAATCAATTTCTGTTGTTTACAAGCTACCGAGTTCATGGTACTATGTTACAGCAGCTCAGATTGACTAAGAGAACAGCTATTGCCAAAAACCCTGCGTAGAGAGCCTGTTTTCCCACACCCTAGCCAATGCAATGTGTTTTAATCTTTTGCCAATCAGATAAGTGAAAAATGACCTTTCAGAATCACTTTATTTTGCATCTCTGTTAGGATGGCTGCAGTGAGCTTTCCCATGGTGTGATTTTTGAAATACAATGTCCCCAGTACTACTACTCTCTGAAGAGCGAGCCAAGATGGCTTTCTCCACAGTTTCTGGAGAGCCTGGCACCAGCCTGTGCTTTCAATTCAATGCCCCAGTGTGCCCATGTGGGAAATGAGCAACTTCTTTTGAAACTTAGGATTCTCATGGAGAAATAAACCAGGTAACCAACCCTCTGCTCCCCCAAACTGCATCATCCCCTTTCCAGTGCCAGAAATTGTCACCTCCCTTGATGACCCCCCTCTGACAATCCAAAGAAAATGAGCAAAGCAGTTTCCCTTCCCTCTGTTCCTCAGACAAGAAACACCTTGGAGAATGATCAGACTTTGTCCTAAGCCATCAAGTGCTCCCCAAGGAGGCTAGTCTCCATAAAACAGCAACAAAGGCCAAAAAGACACATCTTAAGCAAACCCAAGCTTTGTATTCCTTCCAACTCTGCTGGTGCAGAACACTGTCCCCATGAGCTCAATACAGACAGTGGTACCTGGGCCCCATTTTGATTGCTTAGGTGCAAGGCAAGCTGTCTCTCTGGCAGGTCATTCAGCCAACCTAGAGGACGTGGTCCCTGTTCTGGAGGAGACCAAGGCTAGTCCTGCTGCATCCTCTGACATTCTCTGTCCTTCGTTAGAGGGGTCTCACTACAGGGCCCTTACTATTGTACTGTTTTGTCTCTTACTATTTTGTGAACATGGATAAGTCATGTGGTGTTCCAATCTGGAACTCATTTTAATTAGCTATATATGAAAAAAAAAAAGCAGTATTGAATTAGATGAAGTCTCAGCTTTCTTTAAACCTCAAACTATCATGTTGTGACTCTCCTGTTGAAGTGGAGAGACACAGCCTTGTGCAATTATTTCCCGTGTCCTTACCCGGAGCTTCTTCTGGTTTTAAAGAATGGTCTCCATCTCAGGAGTCTCGTCAGAGAGTGTGTCCCCAGTTTGTGCAAGGGAGGTCTGCATCCCTTCTGAGCTCTCAGAAACACCCAGGAACACCACTGTCCACTGCCCCTCTCCTGGACAAGTCCTGGCTGACTGGAACATCTGGGTTTCGGGCCCACTCTCAGTGCCATCGTGTTTCCTCCACACCCAGCTTCTTCCTGTCAACCGTGTTCAGAAGTAAAGCCCTTCCTTTCACTCATCCCAGGGGAACTAAGCTTACAAACCCAACCCTTCAGGAAACTAGAGCTGAACTACAGTGGAGGAACGCGCCCACGGTCACTGAGAAACCAGGCTGGGTGCCAGAGCAGGGACTAGAACTCGGGACTTCAGTGAGACCCTTGCTAGCTCCAGCCAATGCACTACCCAAAGATTGTGTTCCCAGTCCCTGCTGCCCTCTCCCAACTCCAGGTAAGTGACCAGAGATAGTCTCCCCTAGGCCGGGTGTCCCAGCACAGGCAGCTCTGGGACCCCAGATCAGCAGCATGTCCCACTGAGCATATTATTATGGAGTTATTTTTATGGAAACACTTCTGGAGGTAAGTTTTATAGTTGAATACTGTAAATGTATGACTGTAATTATATAAAGTACAAAATTTCCATGAAATGTAAAGCCTTAAAGGAACTTTTTGATTGACAGCTTCAGGCTTCTTTCCTAAAGCTTGAAGGGATGGGACAGTGTGTCTGTTTGCTCCACTTTTTTTGTTTATAAATCATGGTAGAAAAATATTAGAAGTATTCGTCTAATGAATGGTCCTGCCATTTAACCATGTGATAATAAACTGGCTCCTTTTTAAAATCTTTCTTCTTCTTTTTTATTAATGATACTTAGAATTGAACCCAGGGGTGCTTTACCACAGAGTTACATCCCTAGAACTTTTTATTTTTTGAGACAGGAGCTCACTAACTCTACAAGGCTGGACTTGAAATTGTGATCCTCCTGCCTTGGTCTCCCGAATTGCTAAGATTACAGGCATGTATCACTGCACCCGGCTGGTATTTCTATTTATTCCATAATAAGTCATCTTACAACAAAACAATAAATTGTAAAGACAAATGAAATTAAAAAGCAGAGCCAGTGAAGGATGGACATTAAATAATTCAATATGGAGGCAAGGAGAAGAAGGCCATAGATAAACAAATAAATATATTATACATCAGATGGTGATAAGTGCTGAGGAAAAAAATAAAGCAGGGTGAGCCAGGCATGGTGGCGCATGCCTGTAATCTCAGCAATTTGGGAGATGGAGGGCAGGAGAATCGCAAGTTCGAGGACAGCCTGTGCAACTTAGTGAGAATCTCAAAAAAAGGGCATGGGGCGAGGGTGTAGCTCAGTGGTAGAGCAGTTACCTGGCCCATGTGAGGCCCTGGGTTAAATCTCCAGTATTGCAAAATATAAATAAAATAAAAATAAATAAAGCAGGGTAATGAGAATAGGGAGCATGTAGCAGGAAGGGTATTGCCCTTTTATAGAATGGTTAGAGGAGGCCTGTCCTCTCCAAGAGGTGACATTTCAATTGAGACCAAATAGCTGGAAAAGAACATAGGGTGGGGCAGGATGGGCAAGTGTGAGGTCCTGAGGCAAGAGTGGGCTTAGCTAGGTGGGACTCAAAAACTGGGCTGTGCATTTGCTAGGTGTGGGGTGCCACCAAACAGGGACATGAAAATGCTGGCTTTTCAGTTGGTGAGAGTGGAATTCAGGGGAGCACTCTGGGAGTTATCAGGGTGTAGGTGAGACTTAAAGAGGTCTCTGTATTATCCAAGGCTTACCTCTCCAGAGATCCAAGAACAGAACCTATCTTGAATACTAGGAAGTAGTTTTTTAAATATGTATTTAGTTGTTGATGGACATTTATTTATTTATTTATTTATATGCAATGCTGAGGATCGAACCCAGTGCCTCACAAATGCTAGGCAAGTGCTCTACCACTGAGCCACAACCCCAGCCCCTACTAGGAAGTATTGATGGATTGAAAGTCCTGCTTCCATGAACCCCCATGACCCCCACTGGTGGCTGTGTTTTCTGATCTTGTTGTCTTGTTCCACTGTGTTTTGTTCCACAGTGGCCCTGCATTCCCTGCTCTTTGTACAGTGCAGTCATGGGGTAGGGCTGACTATGTACGGTAGTTTTCCCTGGTGAGACCCGGGCATGCCAGGCAGGGCACAGAAACACTCACCTCTAGCCATGCTGGGTAAACAGGGAATAAGATTTATTGGAGAAACATGGTAGAAAAACAGCAAAGTGACTTGTTTCTCTGAACCCTCTTTATTTCATAAAGGTACACTTGGCCAGGCTGAGCTAGAAACTGAGATAAGTGCTCAGAAAGAAGAGCACCCTGTCTTTTACTCTCTAACCACCCACCGCAGTATACATAGTTAAAAGAAAACTGGGGGGAAGGTAGGGGACACCTGGTCAAACAAAAGGGGCACCTTCAGAGCTTGGTCACTGGTATCAGCCAGAGTTGAGTGATCTTCCCTGAACCAATAAGACACATTCTTCAAGGACTGTGACATAGGTTTGCCCCCCAGACCCTCTCTCCACCCCCAGGTTCAAGTATCTCTGACTGCCTCACCAAAATCTACTCCTAAGTAGCCATTGCACTGGGACTCCTTTGGGTAAAACCAACTAAGTAGGAGACCAGGCTTCAAGCTAGATTGCAAAAGGTTTCTGAACTTCAGTGCTAATGACATTTGGGACTGAATTTGTCGCTGGGAGGCTGTCCCATGCATTATAGGACATTTAGTAACATCCTTGGCCTCTAACCTACTAAATGCTCTTAGGACTCCCCTAGATGTGTCAATCAGAAAATGTCTCCAGACATTGCCAGCTGTGTTCTGGGAGTAAGATAACCCCCCAGATAAGAACCACTGAACTGAAATAAAACATCAGGGCTGTATGTTCAGGTACCAGCAAGAAGCTGGTGGAAAAGAACTGGGGGCAGCAGAGATTTTCCCTCCTCAAATAAGAATTTATCTGCTCTGTTTCCTCTGTTTAATTTCCTCAAGGCTAGGCCACAGGAATGCTCTGGAAGATAGTGTTGTAACACTTCAGTGCCCCAGAGTCTGACTATTTGTGTAGGAATCCCAACTCACTTTATAGCTCCACGACCTTAGGCAAGTTACTTAGCTTTTCCTTAACAAAAATATCTACCTCCTGGGGTTGTGGGGAGGAGCACATGAGCTACTATTGTAAAGAGCTTAGAACAGTGTCTGGCACTCAGCAAGTTGTTGAAAGATGGGCTCCCTGGGAGACCGAGGTTTGTGTGCAGGAAGTTTATTGGCGCCCCCTCAGGATGCACACCTGTGTGGGAAGGGACAGGGTCAGGTGGAGGACAACCTGGACTGCTTGCCTTTGCAATGGAGGTGCAAGTGATGACCCTTCAGAGTTGTCCTGAGCTGTGGGCTGCCCCTAGGAAGTGGGCATGGCCTTGGGTGAGGTGGCCCTCTGTTGGAAGGACCGTTCCCAGGGAGGGACTTGCTTGATAGCCATCAGCGGCAACCTCCCAGTCACTGGGGGAGTGGCGGGGAGTGAGAGCTTCAGTCCTGAAAAGGGAAGGATGACCCCGAGACTACAGAGCATCTGCTGCAGGAGGAGCGTCCAGGGGCATTTTGATGAGACCACACTTAAATAGAAGTGAAAGTGTCTCTGCAATACTATGGACACCCTGGAGTTACTCCCAGATAGTGACCCTGTGACTCCTCCCAGTTTATCCAAGCCCCGCCCTCTTCTTTCTGTCCTCCTTGGAACAGGAATTTGCAGAGGTGTTGTCACACCACTCCAGCCCTGGAGGCAGAGGGCAGGGCAGCAAGTGGCTCCCCACCCCCACCCAACCCCAGCTGTGTGACCTTGGTGAGATCACGTGTTCCTGGGGATTTTGGTTTCTCATGGTAAGCTAGGAGTATTACTCCCTACTTGATTCTGTACAGCAGCAGTTCTCAAAGTCCCTGACCCATCAGGACGGACTGCTTCATCTGGGAACTTGCTAGAAATGTGGATTCTCTGGCCCCACCCCATCCCTACTGAATAAGGAGTGCCCAGAGCCTATGTTTTGACAAGTCCAGTACTTCCAGTGCCGGACAGCACTTGGCCTGTGCCTGAATCCTAGGAGCCATCTCAGCCTCTATTGACTCTAAATCTGAACTTGAACCCCACCCATCAGGCTTAAGTTCACCTATGAGCAGAGAGCCACCTGCTGGTTAACGCCAGCTCTGTGCCCACACTGGGGTGTCCACACACAGGGCACCAGCTAGGACAACAGTGCTGGACACTGGGGCCAAAACCTTGTTCTCATGCTCCTCTCCTCAGCCTTGGAGAAATCAGGTTAAAATGAATGTCAAATAACCAGGACAGGCCACCATAGGACAGCAGGGTGTGTGTTTGTATCAGCAATAACAGGAAACTGGGAAAAGCGAGCACACAAATGGCAGTCCTCCTTCCTCTGCCCGGCTTCTGACCCCAGGTGGTCACCTGCTTTGTTTGGCTGCAGGCCTGTCCTAGGTGGAAGGACTTGATATTCTCCTACTCCACAGTCCAGTTATCTGTATGTCTGTCACCTGCTCTGGACTGGGAGCCTCTTACCAGTTCCTTGACTTGTCCTGGGTAGCTCCCCCTAGCGGTATTGAAGTGAGTTGAATTTTGTGTCCTCTGAGGTATGTGGAACAAATACTGGAAAGTTGTGAGCCAAAAGGCAGGAAAATGACAGATGAGGAAGCCGAGAGAGAGGATATGAGCGTTAGGGTGATGAACACAGGAGCCTACCAAATCCTCCTGAATGGCTCAAAAACTAAACTACAGCAACAATGAAAAGAAGTAGCAGGAGATAGTCCTCTGTAGGGAAGAAAGAGAAAAGGGGTCAGAAGGCTCAGCTGGTAACACACAAGATTGAAGAGACTCAGTTTTCAAGAACAGAAGGCAGTGCTTCCTTTCTGACAGTAGCACTGGGTGGAAGAGATTCGAAATAGCAAGTCTATTTAGCCCCCACTCTGCTTGAGTCCCATCCTGTGCAGGGAGCCAGCTCTTTAATGAAAACCAAACCTAGAATATAAAGCTTTCCTCTTGAAGAAGGCTCTCCAGGTGAGGCCGGACTGAGAACAAGTTAGGTGTGGCTGGCTTCTGTCACCCCGGGGTTCCAGAAGTGAGGTTTCTTCTCAGTTCTCTGGCCCACATTTGACAGATTGACTCTGCGTCTTGGTGGGTGAGTTGGAGTCGTCATTCCAAGCTCACTCTGCTTCCCTGTGGGTCAGGATTATGTCAGTTGCACTGATCAGGAAGAAATTAGAACTGGTGTTGATCAGTGTATTCAGAAGTTTCTGGATATTGCAAGACAGATGTTTTTTCCTTCAAAAAAGATTGCAGTTGTCTGTCCAAAAGCCAGAGCACCTTTTCAAAGAGGATATCTCAGAAATAAGGAATGAATGACAGCAGAGAGACATGCTGGTACAGAAGCCCCTGACAAAGCGGAGCCAGAGCAGCAGGTGCTGGAGGACATCAAAGTGCCGCACAAGAAGTCCACAATCGTCCTGTCCCTCAGGGCTCCTGGAGTAGGTGTCTACCAATATCCCTGTACCTGTGAAGCAGAGCTGAGCGGGGGTCTGGCTACAAGGTAGCCCCCTGAAGGCAGTTTTGTCAAACATCCCTCTGTTTGCCAGAGGACAAGATGGTATTAATTTTGTTTCCACCTAAAATTTCCCCCTTATATTTCTTTCTTTCTTTCTTTCTTTTTTTTTTTTTTTGGTACCAGGGATTGAACTCAGGGGTACGCGACCACTGAGCCACATCCCCAGCCTTATTTTGTGTTTTATGTAGAGACAGGGTCTCACTGAGTTGCTTAGCGCCTCATCATTGCTGAGGCTGGCTTTGAACTCGTGATTCTCCTATCTTAGCCTCCCAAAGTGCTGGGATTACAGGCGTGCACCATGGCGCCCGGCTCCCCCTTATATTTCTGAACTTTTAATTACTTGAGTACTTTATAAAATGCCTAGAACTTGGTGCATGAAGTGAGGTTTTTTGGTTGTTGTTGGTAGAAAAGTTTAGACTATTAGTTTAATGGCACAGATTCTTTTTTTTTTTTTTTGCTTGTTTTAAATTTTTTTCCACTTTTTATGACTTTATCTCTTTGTTTTCAGTTGTTAGTTTGTCATGATCTGAGAGAAAAATTACAGTAGTCTGAGAATCAGGGGAGGAAGGGTTTGTTTATAACTACCCATCCATGGGAGTGTAGAAACACATGTAAATTTGCTGTTTCAAGCCTGAACTCTTTCCAGAAGAGGAATCTAATGCAACATTTGTAATGCTTCCAGAGCATTAGAGCGCAGATGTTTGGAAATGGGTCAGAAAAGAGTTAAAATAGGCTAAGACAGTATAGTAATCTTACACTAGCTCCTTGAGTTGATGCTGGTTTTTATTTGGGTAAGTTTCTGTTTTGTGTGGCGTTTGCTGCTTTGGAGAGGAGCTGTATTAGGACGTGACATGCGGTAATGAACCCGTGTAAGCAACGAAGACGACTCTGTCTCCGGAGTGTGAACAGCTGGAACACCAATGAAGTATGAAGGGTCAAAGCTTCCTCTGATGTCTCTTTTTGAGTATTGTTTTGTTTCCTTGTTTCTGCTTTACTTTTTGGGGAAGAGACCGTTTACACAAAGGAAGATTCTTGCTCGTGGATTTGATTCCAAGGGACAGGGCCTCGAGGGGGAGGGTGACCTGCAGAGTGATCCTCAGCTACTTCACCTTCACAGAGAGCATGAGGAGCCTCCATGAGGAATGCATTTTGCCCTCTTATAGGAGGTTTTCCTTTCTGTTTTATTCATCTCTTCTTAGGTTGTGTCCCTTCACCCAACACAAACACTCCCCCATCTTCTGAGTGGCCAACAGGTCTGTGGCTCAGTGTCTTGTTGTTTGGTTCTCTCCAGCCTTGAAGATCTCTTCCCACATGTCGACTTCCACTCATGTTCCTGGTGTGACCTGGATGCCACCTGGTCCATGAAGTCTCCAAACACCCTTCCCACTTCATCCCAGGGCACGGGACTTTCTGTTCCTTCCACTGTCCTTGCTTGGCTCTTCCTTATGGGCTAGTGAACTGTTTCTGGGCCCTCCTGCTGCACAGTACACTCCTGGGAATCAGGCATTGTGCCCCCTGGACATTCAGGGCCATATATTTTATACCACACTTTGCACCCACTTTGTATATGATACTTACTCATTCGTCTGTGTGCTGTGGGATGGTATCTAGCATGTGGACCTATGACCTGTGATTACCAGCCTAAGGCCAGCAGATCCCCAGTTAGAATGGATAGGTTAAAGCTTCTAAAAGTTATTTTTACTCATATCATACAGGTTTAACCTGGTCATATCGTGCTAGTTGGAAGCTCCGATTGGCAGCTTTAGATTTCTTGACTAAAAACCTCAATAAACTTAATTTGGAGCAGTCCTTCAATGATAAAGTTATTTTTGCTGAAACGATTGGACACTGTTCTACTAGGTGCTTAGTGAAAAAATTTTGAATTAATATGTATACAAGTTATTGCCATTTCTTTGTTTTAATTCAGAAGTTATCTGTCAAATAAATAATATTTTTTCAATATTGTAATAAATAAATAAAAAACAATAGAGTGTTTACAAGTCCATGGAAGACATGGTCTTTGCTCTAAGGAACTTCAATAGTGTTTGGCAATATGTGACTAAGTATAAACATATATTCATGCAACAAACATATGCCAAGTGCCTATTCATCCTAGGAGCCGTGGTGGATGCTGGGGCTTTTGTGATGAGCTATGCAAGTTATAAGCTTCTGGGGGAGAAAGTAAAGAACATTAGTGTTTTGGGGGTCAGTGAGAGAGCCCTTAACAGGACCTGATGTGTCCCCACAGGTGAGGGATGCCTTCCATGAGGCCTGGAGATGAGGAAGTAAAGCAGAGGTGTGAGTGTGTGTGGGGGGATCCCTGAGCAGGGCAAAGAGGGTGCCTGAAGGGTTCCTGATCTAAGCTGGGCCTTTCTTTTTTTCTTTTTTTGGTACCAAGGATTGAAGGGGGGCTAACCACTGAGCCATATCCCCAGGACTTTTTTGTATTTTATTTAGAGACAGGGCCTCCCTGAGTTGCTTAGGGCCTCAATAAGTTGCTGAGGCTGGCTTTGAACTCATCATCCTCCTGCTTCAGCCACTAGAGCCACTGCGATTACAGGCATGTGCCACCACACCTGGCCTAAATTGGGCCCTGAGGAAGCCAAGGGGGCCCAAACATGAGGCCGAATGAGCATTTGGGGATAATTCTGGCCATCATGATTTGGCCATCATTCTGGCTGCTCCGGTCTCAGAGTTGAGCAAAGGAAAGGAGGGAAGAGCAATTCCTTCTGGAGGGGCTGGGTTTGGGTAAATGGCCAACGTAGATCCATGAGGACATGTCCCAGAAGCACTTCCAAAGGCAGAAATGTGGCCCCTGGCGAGGTAAGAAGCCTGGTTACAGTATTCTGAAGAAGCAGAGTAAAGGAAGATGGGAGATGCAGGGATAGGAACTGCCGGGCGGAAGAAAGGAGGCTTCATGGAAGGCAAGAGAGGAGAGGAGCGAGGGGTTCTGTAGAAAAAACTCAGAACAATTCTCAAAGAGAGGAGGGAGTGGGGAGTGGCTCATTTGTGCCTCCAGGTCCCTGAGAATCTGGCAAAGGAGTACAGGATTTCCCATGTAAATTAGGGAGCATAGTAACGCACCACCTTGGTTCCTGCGCCACACCCAGAAGAGCACCTCCCCTCCCCTTAACTGGCGAAAGCAGCCCAAAAGTCTAAAGCCAAGGCCGAGCAGGTCTGCAGCGTCTGGCCTCCTGAGCCTGGCGGGGAGGCGGCGCAGGCTGTCTGCATGGTGTCAGCAGCCACCCTTCCCCACCGATGACTAATCATGGGACGCCAGCATTTCCTTTGAGCTTCAGAGATGAAAGGGGTCAGTGCCGCTGGGGGTAGGCAGGTGGGACAAGCAGGTCAGGGCAAGTCTGCCTAACCGCTCAGCAGAGCTGGCCTCTCCCTCACCCCTCCAGCTCCAAGTCACCTCTCCCCTACAGCTCTGCACAGAAGGGAGCCTGAGGCTGGCCTTCAATGAGGGAGGACTCTCTCCTAGATCTGGCCTTAGAAAGCCTGAGTTCAACGTTTTTGGGAGGACAGGCCTCTTATGTATTGCTGATGCCAAGTCCCAGGCTTGGGACCTGCCGAGGTTGCTCCTTTGGGCCAGCATGGGCCTCACTAAAGAGGCCACTGGGGTTGGGGCCACACCCAGGGAGAAGTGAGGAGGCTTCTGAAACTAAGGTGTGGCCACCCTGACCGAGGAACACCAGCTCCACCCTGCCCATCAACCTCTTTTTTTGGCACTGGAGTGGCTTTTTCTTGCTCAGCCCCTCCTCCATCACTGCTCTGATAAGATAGCAAGTTTAGCAGGTAGCTCAGTTGGGGGAGGGTAAAGGTGAGAAGGGACGCAGCTGGGAGGGAGTCAGGTAGGATGGAGAACTCCAGCAGAGTCCCTCCTTCCTCTCCTCGCTCGGTTAACTTGCTTCTCTTCTTGGAGTCCTCATTTCCTCATCAAGCAAATGGAGTCAGTAATCATGCTGCTAGCATGCATTTTAGAAGACTTTTGCGAGGAGGCACAAGAAGGTTCACACTTTCCCAATAGTCAAGGTGCTGTAAGGGCTGGTGGTTGCTACCATCTTATTAGGAGTTTTCAACATGACATCCATGGAGCCCAAACATGGAGGATCTGTGGCGAGCTTGATGTAATGTATAAGAAGCATGTGTGGGCATCTCTCTGGTGGCTAGCTCTAATCAGTTCTCAAAAAAGGGACCCAACAGATTTAAGATACACATCAAGTTTCAGATGAGCCCATGAACCCCAAGGTCACACAGCTTGTAAGAGGCAGAGCCAGGAGGTGGTGGCATCCTTCCCTCCAACCTCCACCTCGGTTAAACACCATTTCTCCCTGTTGCCCATCCTGTGGCAAGGAAAGGGAAAGAAGAGCTCAGGGGACCCAGGAGGGAGGTGTAAGGTAAAAAACAGCCCTTTTGTAATTTTCACATCCCCTCTCTAAAAGCCCAAGGCAATTCCTGCCCCAGGGGGTTCCTCTCCCAATCTTCCACCTGGGAAACAAAGCCTAACTGCTCAGGTTAGCACATCAAAAGAAGACCACTACTGCTTATCTGCCCCCAATTTTAAAGTGACCAATCCCTAGCTCACCACGCGGTTTTGTAGTGGGCTCTATAAAATCCCTCCCGAGCGTCCCCTCTTTCTCTCTTTTCCTCTTTCCTTCGCCCGGGCGCCCACTCCCCTGAATAAAGGATTTTCCTGGCTGCTCAGAGGTGTCCTTGTCTGGCTGGCCGCTACCCTAACAGGAGGGAGGCCAGATTCAGAGCCCATGTCCGGAAGAGGGCGTCACAGTGGAGGTGGGGGGACAGTGAGAGACAGGAGAATGAGGAAGCCTCAAGGATAGGGAAGAGGCCTGGGAGTACCTGCCAAGAAGCCCAACCTGCTAAATAAGTGAGCCATCCTGTTTCCCAACACCCACCCCCATGGAAGGTTGAGGAGGAAGCACAGCTCTGTCACTGACCATTTTGAGGTACCTTCCCTGGTTCTTCAGTTTCTTCTTTTGGGAAATAAAAATTGGGGGCTGGGGAGGTGGGTAGTGGGCAAAAACAGCTCTGTGGAACACACAGGAGGGGCTTGGGGAAGATACCCTGCCAAAGCTCTTGGGAAACGTGATGGGCCACACTCAATGTAAAGGAGCCCTATGGTTTGGATCTGGAATGTTCCCCAAAGGCCCAAGTGGTAAAGGCTTGGTTCCCAGCGTGCCCCTATGGGGAAGTAATGAAAACTTTGAGAGGTCTAGTGGGAGGTCTTCAGGTCACTGGAGGTGTGCCCTGAAGGGGTTAGTGGGACCCCAGGCCCCTCTTCCTCTCTCACTTCCTGACCACAAAGTGAGTAGTTTTGCTCCCACGCTCCTGTCATGATGTGCCACCATAGGCCCAAGGTAATGGGGCCAACCAATCATGGACTGGGACAGCTAAAACTGTGCTGTCTCAGTGGAGACAAATAAACCTTTTCTCTTTATAAGCTGATCATCTCAAGTATTTGTTACACTGATGGAAAACTGACTCACACAGGCAGTCGTCATCCGAAGATGCCATGGTCAAAACATAGTGCCAGACCTGCGCTAGATGCTTTACCTACATCAGTCTGCATGTCAGACTTCAGGTGGCCTTCCTTCTCCAGCTCTCTCTTCTTCCCCACCTTCCAGTTACTTTCTCACATGCTCTGTTCCTTTCCTCCTTACCACCTGTTCTAATGTTGGATGTTTCTGCGTGTTCTTTTTCCTTTCCTCCACTAGAAGATATTCTTTCCTAGGAACCACGTGAGTGTGTTGATGGCTCTATATCCATGCAAGCACAGTGCTGGGCATCTAGCAGTTATCCAAGTATTTGTTAAATGCAGGCATGGCTGTCTGTAATCTTCATAATAGCTTTATAGGACAGGTATTGTTATCACGCCTGAAAGAATCAGAGACTTGCTTAAACACATAGTTTGTTATCATCAGGCTTGTGCTCTGCTCCTTCCCCTTGAGGGATCTGGAGAACAAGAAAATCTAAGGGACAGAAGAGAAAGCTGGCCCAGCAAAATGGCTCACTGGTTCAGATGGTACCCAGTGTTCTGTGATTCCTAGATCAGTTCTCCCAGCACCCACCACCCACCACACCCCAGTGACTCTGAGTCAGCAATCCACAGCCACAGAGCTGGAGGCCAATCCAAACTGGCCTGTTTATTTCTCAAGCCAACTAAGACCAAGCCCTTCTCCACCTACCCCAGAGCAGTCCACAGCTGGGAGTCCACACCCTACTCCTCAAGCCTTAATGTAGCAGATAAATTAGTGAATGAACTCTTTTACACAACATTGCACAGAGGAAATACATACATATTTATAGAGCCAGTGCTGATATTGGGACAGGGTTTGTTGCCTGAACACAGGTAACCAGAACTTGCCCCATCAGAGTGGCTGGCCTTAGCCACCTGGGTGCCCACCTTCTCTGCACCTTCTTTCCTTGAAGTGATTCACTGCTGTGAACCCAGTACCTCAGCTAGTAACCACAGATCAAAAAGGTCCAACATCTTGCTCCCAAAGAGAGCTGCTTTCTGGTGACCCCCTAGTGGCCTGCTCCTCTGAGGTGGGTCATTCCCCCTGCCTTCCTTCTTACTTAGACAGGCAGCCTTGGCCTGGTCCCAGGTATTCATTCAGCTGACCTTGACCTGAAAACAGGAATTTTTTAAAAATACAAAGGGGAATTCACTGGGAAACAGGTATGAACCTGGACTGCCCAGGCAAAGGACAAATTCTTACCCTACTGATAGCTTCACCTGCTCCAGACTGGCCCAATCCTACCACTCTTAATTTTCCAAAACATATTTCCCCATCAGCAGTAAACTTCTCTTGGGCCTCTATTCTCATCTCTGCTGTGTCCTACTCTCCAAGGCCTTCCAGTGTCTTCACTACATATTTTAAGGCCTCAATAATATTGGTGATTTATAATATTGGGGTTAGAAATAATGCCCCCTCCAAATCCCATATGAGACCAGGCCATGTAGGACCTCTGGTGTCAAGCCCTGGACTTTATGGCTCCTTGGGCACACTTCCCCAAATCAGGGCTGCATGGGTCTGAATTAAAAAAAATCAAGCCTTGATCCTGTCAACTGCCAAGTCTCTTCTCTCTGTAGGTCTCCCTGTAGCTAAGGGCCAGGGCCAAGGAGAAATTAACCTGTCTGTGGCCTTGGTCAATGCAAAAGACTTCTATTTCAGTACCTTCTCCATATGTTGTGCATGCATAGTATTGGTTTGCCTCAGTGCAGCTTGGACGCCCAGGTATCATCTCTTGGTGGCACCAGGTGGAGGCTAAAGAGATCTACCTATAGTGACCTGCACCCACCCAGACAGGGATGGACCTCAGCCCTTTGTGAGGCATCCCATGGGTTTCAACTGAGAATAAGCGCCCATCTCTTGCTTCTAGAACCTGTTCTGTAGACCATGCTTGTAAAACTGCTTTAAATAAACCTTGCTAAAGCAGATAGTTACCAGATAACGGAAACTCAGGGCCCAAGCCCTGAAGGGTTCCTCCTCTCCTCCCTCTTTGCCCCACCCGGCCATTTGCAAACAGTCCACAGCAGCTCTGGTGCTCTGGGAAAACAGAAGCCCATTCCATCTTCCCTAGGCCACTGCTGCTCTCTCCTTTGTCCGCTGGTCCTCAGGGAGCAAAGACTCCTCCATGTCTGAGTCAGGCTAACACCTGCTATGGCCCTCCCACCCCCCACAGAAACAAGTGCCCAGATCCAATCCCTTGGAGTAGAGCTGAGAGAACCCCGGGGCTCAGGATGTGGCTTTCCGGTGGGCTCCCGAGTAGGCATAGGAGATGGGATGACGGGTCCCAGGCCTCACGGTGAATGTATTGATGGGGCTTCCATAATGGGGGTTGTTGTGAGGAGACCTGGGGGAGAGCAAGAGCGCAGTGAGGTTTGTATCCGCAGCTGGTTGACCAACACCCTGCCCATCTGCCCTAGGGCAAGAGAGATATGGCTCAGCGCAGGGTTTATCCTCAGGGAGGGACCCCCAGTCCACCAGACACAGAGCTTTTCTTTCTCTGCTGGCCAGAGAACATGTCTAATTTACCCCTCCACTCAGAGCCCTCCACTCCTAGACTGGGGTCTGGATACATTTCCGTGTTACTGGGAAATCTCTCCAGCCAAGGACCCCTCAGGTCTCCCCCATGCGACATTTAACCTGTAGCCCTGGGAGTGGGGGAGAAAAGGGAGCCCATGGAGAAAGAACAAGGGCAAGAAGGGGGCAGGTAAGGAAAGGCCCCGCAGCGCCCCAGAGTTAGGAAGCCTCTCTTCCCTTTCTCTTAGCAAGCCAGAACTGATCTGCCTGGTCAGCAACTCTGGTCCGAGGGCAGTGCCTCCATGGACCTCACCTGGCTTCCCACCCCAGGCTCCCCCCATTAGCCGATGCTCAGCTCACCTGCCGGTAGCAGGGCCGAAGCTGGAGTCCACACCGCCGCTGCCGCTGCCGCTGCCGCCGCCGCCTCCGGACGCTTTGTACTTGGCCTCCCCGGCGCCCCGGGCGGCGCCCTCCAGGGACAGCCTGCGTGCGTGCAGGCCGCCCGGGGGCGCACGGCCTGCGGAGTTGACGCGCCGCATCTCCGGACCTCCGGGCGCCCCAAAGGGCCCCCCAGGCTGCGGCCCGAAGCAGTTGGGGGAGCTCAGGCTGCGGCCAGGGGCGCCACGGGGCAGCCCGGGGATGCGGTGGGGCTCCCCGACGTACAGGCGCTTCTTGATGAGCGAACGGCCCCCACCGGAGAAGCGCTCTAGGCCCCCGGCCCCGGCATAGAGCGCACCCGGAAAGCGCGAGAAGCCATGAGCCGGCAGGGCAGCAGGGCCCGCGTCCAGAGGCTGCCCCAAGTCTGAAAAGTTGTTCCGTGCTGGGGACCCCCAGCGGCCCACATACTGGAGGGCCGGGACAGGGGCTGGGGGCTCAGGGTCATTGCTGAACTCTGGCGGCGGTGGGATGACCTCAAAGCTGAATTCCTCCTCCTCCTCCTCCTCCTTCCTCTTGTAGGAAGGAGAGGATGGAGAGGAGGAGGACTTGGGCAGCATGCGGCCATGGGAGAGGTTGGAGGGAGCTGGTCTTTCCCAGGCCACAGGGACTGGGGGCTCTGCCTTTGTCCACGTGGGACGGTGGGTTGGCTCTGTGACCTCTGGATCTCTTCCCCGCTGGGGCTTCCAATGACTGAGTGCCGTGGGCCGCGCTGTTGAGGTCAGCTGGGAGTCCTTCTCAGCCTCCCTGGGTAACTTGGGAACCACAGTGAAGGAGTTGGGCCGGCCATCGCTGTAGAAAATGCTGTCAGAGCTAGCCTCAGGATGGCTTCTGTGGCCCCGGAGACTCCCTGGCAGGGAGGACCGCCCCAGGGCTGCCCCTCCAGGTCTCCCCTTCTGGGCTCTCTGCCTGGCTGCCAAGAGCAGGGCCATGGGGGAGCCCTGTTCCACCACCTCCCCAGTCACTGGGTGTCTGAGGAGTTGGTCAGCAAGGTGGGCTGAGGCAGCGGGTTTGACTGGCACGCCCTGGGGCTCCTTCTCTTCCACGGGCGGGGCTGACTCTGCAGCCCCTCCTCTGGCCAGCGTAGGCATCACCACAGCAACCTCTCGGCTGAGGCTGTTTTGGCTGCCATGGGGCTTGTAGAGAAATGGCACCTCTTCTGGGCTAGGGGACATCTTTGGTAGGAGGGCTGGAGAAGAAAAGGCTTCTGGTATGGGCAGCCTGTTGGCCTCTGATGTGGGCTCTTTGGCTCCTGACTGGGAGGATATACTTTCTTGAGATTCTGTCTTCTCCTGCTGCCCTACAGAGATGAGGTCCTTTTCTGCCATCATTTGGGATGATGTAATGGGCAGAGTTGTGGCTGTGGATGATATGGCTGGCCCAGGTGTGGCCTTAGGTGGTGTGGCTGGCTCAGGTGTGGTCAGCCCAGGTTTGACCTTGGGTGGTGTGGCCGGCCCAGGTGTGGCCTTGGGTGGTGTGGCTGGCTCAGGTGTGGTCAGCCTAGATGTGACCTTGGGTGGTGTGGCCAGCCCAGGTGTGGCCTTGGGTGGTGTGGCCTGTGCAGGTGTTTCTTTGGATTGGAGTGGTGTCATTGGAAGAGGCATGGTGGATAGAACTGGTGGATTCTTTGGTACAGGCTTGGAGAATTTGCCATTGTTAGTCCCATTTTCAAAGATTCTTCCCCCTTCTAGCCGAGGTTTAGGTGGTAGAGACCCGATGCTGGGCTTGGCCTCCTTGTCTGCTGATGAGGACAGCCGGGCCTCCAGTTCATTCCGGATTTGCCGAACACTGGGGGTCGGTGCATCTTGGGGGGTGTAGTCCACTGGGGGCAGGGGCACGCTGCTGCTGTATGGACTCTTCTCAGGAGCACATGGGGGGGTCTTCTCTGGCAGGTTCGTAGGGGGTGCCTCCTCTAGCTGACTGAGGCCCTTCTTGCCCCCTTTGTCCTGAGAGGCCACCATGGGGCCTGACCTGTGACTCAGGGGTCGGTCCTCTCTCCTAGAGCCGCAGAGATAGGCTGCCAGCTCACATCGCAGCTTTTCCATCTGGCTGGGATCCCGCCAGTCCACAGGTTCTGAAGAGGAGGTGTCCTGCGGGCTGGGGGGTCTATGCTTGGGTTTGAGAGCAGGCGAGCTGGATTTAGGGCTTTTGGTAAACCTGGCAGGTGGAGGGGCTGCCTGCTCAGCTGAAGGCAAAGGAGAAGCAGGTGGAGGAAGGGAAGGTGCAGGGGGAGGAAGTGGAGGTGCAGGAGGGGCCAGGGGAGGGGCTGGGGGTGGAGTCCTTGCTTGTTCCTTGGGCTGGCTGAGCTTTGGGCTATCTGGTGCTGGTGCCTCTGCCCTGAGCTCCCGGGGTTGGTCTGGCTCAGGGACTCTGTCTGGGTAGACCTGGGATGCGGGGCGAATGTGGAAGCTAGGAGGCAGTGGAAAGCGGCTGGGGGCCTTCTTGGTAGCCCCCTCTTCCTCTGTAGGAGCCCCTTGTGTTTCCTGAATTGGTATAGATGAGGTCCTGACTGGGGTTGGGGGAGGCACCTTGAATGAACGGGGGAAGGTGAGATGGGGTTCTGGGTTAGGTCCCAGGGGGCTCCCCTTTAGCTCAGCAGGGCTCCTGGGGGGACTGGTTCTGGGGGCCTCTGACTGCCTGCCATTCAGTGCTACCTCTGATTTCCACTTGGTGACACTCCCAGGGGGAAAGAGACGTGTCCCCACTGCATGAGGAGACACGGGAGCTGGCGGTGCTGGGGCTGGCAAAGAGGGTGGCGGAGGGGCTAGGAAGGCCAAGGGTGGGGCAGGGGGGATGAAGTCGGGAGGGGTGGGAGTGGATGGAGGAGAAAGAGCAAGTGAAGGGGATAGGGTGTCCAGTATTGGAGGTGGAGGTGGGGCTGTGCTGGGTGGGGGTGGGGGTGGGGATTCCTGCGGCAGGGGAGGTGGTAGGGGAGCTGTGAAAGGTGGAGGCAGTGGTGGGACCTCCACTGGAGGTTGTGAAATGTCCTGGGGTGGCCCTGGGGCCGGGCCTGGGGGAGGTGGGGGGATGAGTGGATCCAGGCCATAGTGCTGGGGCCTCAGGTCACCCACAGAGCTGTACAGTCGTAGGTTGCCATTGACTAATGAGCTGGTACCTGAAAGAAGGGATAGGCAGAGATGAAGAGGGGACCAGAAGCGGCCTTGCCAATCTCTTATTTACCTAGCACAGGGCTGGGGGTCCGAGAGAAGCACTGGCCCTTCTCAGTCCTTGACTCCTGAACATCAAGCGAGGGAGCAGTAAAGTCTCCTTTCCTGAGCTGTCCTGGGAATGGATCCCCAGAGGCCCCCACCAGGCCTGGGCCCCCTTTGGCACTTATACTAAGTAAATTCATGTAAGTCCATGTAAAGAGCTCACCATGGTACCCTAGGAGGCTCTTCATAAATGCTAACCACTACTGCTATCTTTGCTTAAATTTTCAGCCTAAAACAGCCCCATGGGAGAGAGATAGGAAGCCCTGGGGCAGGGGCAGGGGCAGGGGAGGAAGGCTTTGGGAAAGATCCACAGGAGGGAGAAATTTGCATGAACAACTAACTCCTGCTTTCTAAAGACCCTGAGTCTACCAAGAATCCCGCTCTCCACCCCACAAAGAACTTCTGGAGCAGAGTCTGGATGGAACCGGGGTGACCTGGACAACCCAGGCTCCCCAGAGTCTCCCTCCCTCTTAGAGGCAACTGTCCTTTGCTTCCCTCCTCTCAGTGCCTAGCAAACGCCAGGAAGGTACAGCCCTGAAGGGGTCCTCCCAGTTGTCTGACTTCAAACAATAAAAAGACCAAGAGTGGAGGAGGGAGAAACTAACATTCATGAACCATGTCTGGCTCTGAGCTGACAGCTGAGATAGAGCAGTAAACAAACAAAACAAAAACACAAAATACCCAGGAGCCTCCTGGAGCTAATGCTTTAAGGGGACAATGGGACAGGCAACGAACACAGTCAATACATTTGTAAGTTATGACCACATCAGATGTTGAATGCTATCACGAAAAAAGAGGAAGAGGCTGAGGGTGCCGGTTAAAATGGTCAGGCAAGGCCTCCCTGAGCAGGTGCCCAGGGAGGGAGGGAAGGAGAGCCTTGTTTATTCTCCAGAACTGACACTGTTGCCCATTGTTCCTTGGGAGCTACAGAGGTGCAAGGGGCTGTCTTGCCCAAGGGGGCGAAGGTAATATGGGGGAGCTGGGATTCAAAGCTAGGGTTTGCCTGACTCCAGAGTACTTCCTACCATTTCACACCGCCCTGATTCCTTCTTTTATCCCAGTTTTGTCACTTTCCCTCCTCCCCTCCTCCTAAGGTAGCCTTGGCCAACCCTGGCTCTCCTCAGCTCCCAGCCCCGCTGCTCCCGCCCACCACAACCAGTGGCCAAGAGGCCTGAGGACTCTGGCTTTGTCACCAGCTGGGGAGATGGGTCAAATGCTTGGCTTTGGGGATCGGGGTCCAAGAAAGAAGAAAGATGGTAAAAACCCAAACCCAGAGTCTTCTTACCTGTCACTTCTTTGTCTGCAAAGTCTTCTGGGACAGAAGGAGTGGGCACAGCCAGCCCATGGTTCTCCTGGGCATTCTGAAAAGAACCAGATAGGTCAGGAGACAGGGAGAGATGGACAAGTAATTCTCAAGTTGCTCCTCTGTGAGGCCATTTTACTACTCAAAAATCTGCAGTGACAATGTGGTTGTAGTTGTACGATTGTGTAAATACACTAAAAGGTAAATCTGGTGGTATAGTCAATTCTTTCTTATTTTTATTTTTGGTACTAGGGATTGAACTCAGGGATACTTTACTACAGAACCACACCCTCAGTCTATTTATTTATTTATTTAGTACGAGGCACTTGACCACTGAGCCACATCCCCAGCCCTATTTTGTGTTTTATGTAGAGACAGGGTCTCACTGAGTTGCTTAGCGCCTCGCCGTTGCTGAGGCTGGCTTTGAACTTGCGATTCTCCTGTCCCAGCCTCCCTAAGTACAGGGATTACAGGCATGTGCCACCGCGCCTGGCTTTATTTTTTGAGACAGGGTCTCCCTAAATGGCTGAGGCTGGCCTTGAGATTGTAATTCTCCTGCCTCAGCATCCCAAGTTGCTGGGAATACAGGTGTGCAGCACTGTGCCTGCAGTTCTCATTAATGGTGATAGATATGTTCTATAAAGTTGCAGCCAACACAATACTGAATATGGAATCACTATCCCTGAGGAAATACAAGGTTAGGTTTCTCTAGTTACAACGTTTTGTCAACTGATTAATACATAACTTTGTTTTGTGGGCTTCTGATTAAAGACATTTAATATATATTGTTGATTTAATATATACTGTTGAGCTGGGTACAGTGGTGCACGCCTGTAATCCCAGTGGCTTTGGAGGCTGATGCAGGAGGATCATGAATTCAAAGCTAGCCTCAGCAACTTAGTGAGGCCCTACGTAATTCAGTAAGACCCTGTCTCTAAAAAATACATATAAAAAGGGGGCTGCAGATGTGGCTCAGTGATCAAGTGCCCCTGGGTTCAATCCCTAGTAATTTATACACACACACACACACACACACACACACAGTTGATTTGTGCCTCTGTAAGGCACATCACAGCCTTCTTGCACTTGGAAAATAGTGCTTCTGCACTACACTTGGAGGCATTTTAAATCACCGAGTCACCAAAAAAGAAAAAAAAAGGCATAGAAATATGAGCCGGGTGTGGTAGCGCAAGCCTGTATTCCTAGCACTTAGGAAGACTGAGACAGGAGAATTGCGAGTTCAAAGCCAGCCTCAGCAACAGCAAGGTGCTAAGCAACTCAGTGAGACTCTGTCTCTACATAAAACACAAAATAGGGTTGGGGATGTGGCTCAGTGGTCGAGTGCCCCTGAGTTCAATCTCCAGTACAAAAAAAAAAAAAGGCATATAGAAATATGAAAAAATATAGGCACTAAATGGAAAAGGACACCTGTTTACATAATGACAGCTGAAACAAGAAGCCAAGTGTCCCCTTGTTTGAGCTCAGCTGGGAACATGTACATGGGGCCACTCAAAATTTTCAGTGCTCTGTGCATGTCTGAGAATGATCACAGAAGAAGCTCTATTTGTATCTATTCTGAGGTTACAATTAAATTTGAGCCACGAGGCAAATATGCAAATAAAAAAATCTGTGAATAAGTGAGACTCAACTATATACGAATTAAATCTCAATGAAAGACAAGACAAAATAGAGTCTGCAGTGATTCCCCGTGGGTATCCACAGGTTAAAAGCTAAAGCCCTCAGCCTGACCTCTTGTTTACGCTTAGTTTTCATTAGGCATTTACAGAAAAATAAATAAGAACATGGCAAACTGGGACATTTGCAGCACCTCGGATGCCCTTCTGATCTCTAAACTTAGCAGACCCGTAGCATGTTTCCACAGCTGTCAGTATGTACAGACTATTTTGCATTTTTTTTTTCCAAACACATTTCCATATGTCAACAAAGTCCACACACCTGTCATTTGGAAGAGCTGGAGGGCATTTTATGGTAGTTTTCAAGGTTCTCAATGACCTAGCCTCCTGCTTCCCAGCCAACTTTTCTTTCCCACTCACCCATTACACTCATCTCACACTCTATCCTGACTGATCTCCTCCCTGCTGCCCTCCAGAACCGGACACCTGTTCCTGTTCATCCTGGATACCTACTCAGGCTGCCTCCCCACTTCCATTTCTTTTTTCTTTCTTTCTTTCTTTTTTCTTTTTCTTTTCTTTTGGTACTGGGGATTGAACCTAGGGGCACTTAACCACTAAGCCACATCCCCAGCCCTTTTTATTTTTTACTTTGAGACAGGGTCTCTTTAAGTTGTTTGAGGCTGGCCTCAAACTTGTGATCTTTCTACCTCAGCTTCCTCAGTCTCTGGAATTACAAGTATATGCCATCCTTCCTAGCCCTCATATCCATTTATTATAATAATAATACTAATTATTATTATTATTATTGCTATGTGCACTGTGTTCTAAACACAGTATTTCTAACCTATGAAAAAGATGCTATCTTTATTTACTAGATGAGGAAACTGAGCCTTAGAAACATTTGGGAAGCTGCCTAAAGTCCCACAACCAGTATAACCAAGCCCAGGTGGAGCTCCCTCTCTAAAATCTCTCATCCTTTAAGGGCTAGCTGAGCCTCTCTGGTATGATGGTATAGGGAAGAGCATTGGCCTTAGAGCCAACTGGCTGGATTTGAATTTCAGCCCCACCAGCTACCAACTGTAGGACTGTACCGGTTACTTACGCTTTTGGTGCCTCAGTTTACCCATCTGTGAAATGATAAAATAATAGGATCTACCGGTTCTAGGGAAGTTGTGATGACTAAATGATGAAAAGCACACAGCTCCCAGATGTGATCGTAAAAGCTCAATCAAGGGTTAGCAGCTGCTGTGGTTACAAAGGAGCCATCTGCTGTCTACACCCGTCTACACTGACAAGCCCCAAAGGGGGACTCCCGTTTGCCCTCTAGGAGCCCACAGCCCCATGCACTGTCACCCGCTGCACGACAGAGCCACCTCTATTTGCTCTCTAGATGGTTCTCCAGTTCCCGGATGAGATACAGGCCTTATGACATCCCCCAAAGCTGGGCACATAATAACCCAGTTGTTACTCATTGATGTGCCAATGGTGTTAACCCTCTGGGTTGAATATCCAAAGGGGATTCATGGTGGGTATTATGGAATCACCTGTGAGACCCTGTGTTACCGAGTGCCATCTTGGAATTACTCTTTGATAATTTGGGGCAGCCTCTCCCAAGAGGCTTGTTAGAACAAGTCAGGCAGAGTTCTGGCCTTTTAGGTCCCACCTCATACACAAGGGGTCCCAGGCCATACCTACCATCTCACCGCAGTCTCAGCCATCTGACTCCTGGGGAAGGTCCCAAAGTCAGCCTCACACCTCAGGAGCTCCCAGCTGTGCCCTGCCCGGCTCTTCCCTCTCACACCCCATGGGTCCTGTGATTCACTGAGTAGCCACTTCCACTGCTGTGTGCTCCAGGAAGGCCAATGCAAACGCATCTGCATCTTGGTCCCAGAAAAATAGATTGGGAAGGTAAATCTCCTGCTCACTTGCCATGGGTGGCCCAAGCATTGAGTGCCCTGGCCTGACATATTTCAGCATGCAATGTGTAGGTGGGGACAGCATTGATCCCTGCAGGTGCTGAATTTTCCTACCCACTTCCTTGAGCTGAGATGAGGCGAAGCCTCATTAAGAACAGAACTGGGGCCAGGCATGGTGGCGCATGCCTGTAATCCCAGGGACTAGGGAGGCTAAGGCAGGAGGGTTCAAGTTTGAGGCCAGTCTGGGCAACTTGGTGAGGCCCTCTGTCAAAATGAAGGGGGCTGGGGATGTAGCTCAGTAGCTCAGTGGTAGAGCACCGGAGAGTTCAATTCCAAGGGAGGAAGGGAGGCTTGCAGTTTACATTTGCATGCTAGGTCCATCCTGGATTAGATTCTGCAATGCAGGGAGGACTGTGCCATGAAGGGCATTAGAGGGACAATTGGGAATAAATGAATACATAAAGTGTATTGTATCAACACCAAGTTCCTGAAGGTTGCAGAGAATGTCTCTGTTCCTAGGTAATGCACACCTGAATACTTAGGAATAAAGGGACACAGGTTTCAATGTACTCTTCCACGGTTCAGGAAGAAACTATATATGCCCACGGATATAGAGATAGCTAGCTATCATTTCTACTCCTACTGGGTGTCCCTCTATCTATCATCTATCTATGTAAAGGGAAGAAGGGAGCAGAAAGCAAATGTGGCAACATCTGGTGAGTCTGGGAGAAGGTTCTAGACAGTTCTTTGTACCATTCCTGCAACTTTTCTGTACATCAAGATTAGTTAAAAAGAAAAAGTTATGTACTTAATGCCACTGAGTTATACACTCTTCCTTTCTTTTTCTTTTTTAAATTTTGTGGTGCTGGGCATTGAATCCAGGGATGCTCTACCATTGACCTATATCCCTAACCTCTTTTACTTTCTTTCTTTGTTGAGATAGGTTGTGCTAAGTTGGGGTCACAGGCGTGCACCACTGTGCCTAGAGAGTTGTACACTTTTAAATGTTTAAAATGGTGAATTTTACAATATGTGTATCTTATAATTAAAAACAAGTTAGCCGGGTGCAGTGGCGTACGTCTGTAATCCTAGCACTTTGGGAGGCTGAAACAGGAGAATCGGGAGTTCAAGGCCAGCCTCAATAATGGCGAGGTGCTAAGCAACTCAGTGAGACCCTCTCTCTACATAAAACACAAAATAGGTCTGGGGATGTGGCTCAGTGGTCGAGTGCCCCTGAGTTCAATCCCCAGTACCAAAAAAAAAAAACAAGCAAGGTGCGGTGACTCAAGCCTGTAATCCCAGCACTTAGGGAGGCTGGGACAGGAGAATCGCAAGTTCAAAGCCAGCCTCAGCAACAGCGAGGCGCTAAGCAACTCAGTGAGACCCTGTCTCTACATAAAACACAAAATAGGGCTGGAGATGTGGCTCAGTGGTTGAGTGCCCCTGAGTTCAATCTCTAGTACCAAAAAAATAAATAAAAAATAAAAAAATAAAAATAAAAACAAGGGGCTGGGATTATGGCTCAGTGGTAGCGTGCTCACCTAGCACACGTGAGGCACTAGGTTCGATCCTCAGCACCACATTAAAAAATAAAAATAAAAAGATATTCTGTCCATCAATAACAAATAAATATTAAAAAATAAAAATAAAAACAAGTTAAGCAAAACAAAACAAACAAAAGATGAGAACAACAACAAAAAATAGATGAGACATCAAAAGCAAAAGCATTGGAGGAGGGCTGGGGCTGGGGCTCAGTGGTGGAGTGCTCCTCTAGCACGTGTGAGGCACTGGGTTTACTCCTCAGCACCACATAAAAATAAACAAAATAAAGGTATTATGTCCATCTACAAATTTTAAAAAATTGAAAAAAAAAAAATACCACCGGGGACACTTAGGATCTCTGCATTCACAAGACATCAGCAGCTTGCCTGTTCCCCATCTCTAGCCCCCGCCCCCAATTTAGAAATAGTAGTAGCTGCTACTTATCTAGCACACTGTCCCAAGTACTCTTCCACCTTCTATCTCTTAACTCATTTTCTTTTCATAACCCAATAAGTGCTCTTTTTGCTACCTCCATTTCACAGATGAGGAAACCGAGGCAGAGAGGTTGACCTGCCCAAGGTCCCATAGCTAGTTATACATATTATTGTCTGTCCAGGTACCTGATCATCACCTGCAAACTCAGCTTGTCCCCCAGTTCTGCCAGTCACTTCTGGGTCCTCCCTTCTTACCGCCTCTCAACCCCAGCCCATTCTTGGTTCTTACTGTCTCTTGAACAGTCAGACACAAAAACTGCAGGCTTCTTGAAGCGGTGATCCTCAGCAGGGCAGAGAGAACACTCCTTCAGGGGACTGGGTAGAGAGGTTTTAGAGGTGCTGGGGTGGGTGAGTCATTTAAAAAGCCCCTAGATGATCAGGCTACGGCTTCCTTCCCACCCTCTGGCAGCTCTACAGTCCCTTGGGATTTACTTTCACATCTTCTCAGGCTGCTCCTCCTTACCTGGCAAACTCCTAGTTATCAAGCCTTCCTTCCTTCCTTGGTACCAGGGATTGAACCCTGGGATGCTTTACGACTGACTGAGCCCCATTCCCAACCCAGTTTATTTTTTATTTTGAGACAGGATCTTGCTAAGTTGCTGAGGGCCTTGTTAGGTTGCTAAGGCTGAACTTGAACTTGTGATCCTCCTGCCTCAGCCTCCAGAGTCACTGGGATTACAGGTATGCACCACTGTGCCCAGCCTAATTACCTTTTAAACACCAGATTAAATACTCCTCTTCTATGATGCCCTAGTTCAAATTAATTTCTCTTACCTTTGAATTCCCAATGCCCTATATGCATTATTATTTCAACTGATGTTAAATTCCTACTAAATACAAGACACAGTTCCAAGTATGTCATGTGTAGTAGCCCAGTTAGTCCTCATAATAATCCTATGAAGGGTTATTGTTTTTATTTTATAGATGAGGAAGCTGAAAGCACAGAGAGGCTAAGTACATTGACCAAAGTCACACAGTTAGCAAGTGACAGGGCCAAGAACAGGACCTCAGCATCACTCTCCTTGCCACTACAATAGTATAACTGAGCAAATGCTGTACATGACTGTGGTCTGCTGTCCAGTTCAGCCTACTTGAGGGCCAGGGGACAGCTGAGTCCTTGAATGTGCTGAGTCTTTGGCACAGACTGGACAATTCCAAACAAACAAATGTTTGTTGAATGGATCAATTCCTGGGTGAGTGTATGAGTGGTAGAAAGATCCAGGAGAGACAGAAAACATCTACCGGTGCCAGCTTCTCCACCAATGAACTGAAAGCAAAGTCACATCTCCCTTTAGGTGTCAGTTTTTTTCTTCTTCTGTAAACACTTGGCAAGGATTACTTTGACTGTGGTGTTCTGTGAGACCAGGCTCATAAAATGTCCCTTCTGTGACTTGCTCACCTGTACTGTGTGGGTGGTATCATGAATGCTTGGGGCTACCCCTCAATGACAGGATGTTGGGACAGGTGGCTGCCATTGCTGCTGGGTAGTCATCTCACTCCAGAGAGGCCATCTAACTCCAGATAGAGGAGAGCTGGGAGGGAGCCCTTGGAGGTACTTTTCCAGCAGCTGTGGGCTGGCAGGAGGGCTGGGCTGGGGGTCACTGCTGGCCTCACGCACGGGACTCTGCTGCAGTCAGCTGAGGAGCTGGTCATGCCCTACCCCTGACACTGTCCCACCCTCAGTATGCTGGCCCTGGGAAAATGAGAGACCCAGATGCTCATGGTGCTGTCACCGGGGTTGGCATGCACCTTGAACATGCAGCCCTTTGTGGCAGCCCACATCAAGACAGCGTGAACCCACCTGGGGGCACTGGAGCAAAGAACACGCAAATAAGCATCTGAGTGCACCCCTGGGGGGCCAGCCTGGGCAGCCTGCACACCACAGTCACTCCCTGCTGCTGCAGCAACCCTTGCTCAATGCCTGGGGCAGAGTCCAGCCCTGGACCTGCTTGTTGGGAATGTCACGAAACTGGGCCTCAGCACTTCCTTGTCCACACACCCAGACAACACCCAGCAGCTAAGACCATTGGCCACCTCAGTGACCCAGCACAGTGGAAGACACAGCCCAGGGTATTAAAATGCTTCTGGAAGGAAATAGCAGGAGGCACCCACAGAGAAAAGCACCATTCCAAGAATATTTGCATTTATTTTCTTCCTTGTACTTGTCTCTATTTTTTTTTTTTTTTTTTTTGGTACCAGGGATTGAACTCAGGGATACTCGACCCTCATCCCCAGCCCTATTTTGTGTTTTATGTAGAGACAGGGTCTCACTGAGTTGCTTAGCACCTCGCCATTGCTGAGGCTGGCTTTGACCTCACAATTCTCCTGCCTCAGCCTCTCTAAGTGCTGGGATTACAGGTTTGTGTCACTGTGCCCGGCTTGTCTCTATTTCTTGTTGTTATGTTTTTCTTTTTTGCCGTACTGGGGATTGAATCCAAGGGCACTTTACCACATCCCCAGTCCTTTTGTAAATTTTGAGACAGGATCTTGCTAAATTGCCTAGGCTGACCTTGAACTTGTGATCCTCTGTCTCAGCCTCTGGAAGTACAGGCATGCACCACTGCACCCAGCTCTTTCTCAGTTCTTAATGATAAACTTATAGTTCATTCATAATTTTTTTTTAACTACCCTAAACTGGGCCTGGTGGTATACGCTGGCAATCCCAGCTCTCAGGAGGCTGAGGCAGGAGAATCAAGTTTGAGGCCAACTTGGACAACTTATCCACACTGTCTAAAAAAACAAACAACAACAACAACCCCCCTCCCCCCCAAAAAACCACCCAGTACAATTATAATTTTTTAAAAATTATTGTGACTGACTGAAAGGAACATCAATTTTGGAATTAGGCAGACCAGATTTGCAATCTCAACTCCATTGTCTAAAAGCAATCTAAGACAGTATCTGACATAGTCAGCGCTATAGTAAGTGTGCCCCCTCTTGCCTTTCGAGGCTCAGTTTCCTCATCTGTAAAATGAGGATGTTACCATCTGTTTTGGGTTTGCTGTGACAGCAGAGGTGGCTGCATTTCCAAAGGTCCTGCAGAGGAGTGTTAAAGAAAGGTCATTTTCCCTGGGTTCTCATCCTAGGGCTCTGATGGGAGCTCAGGGGTTACCAGTGGCCTGAGCTCTCAGATTCTCCGTCCCAGGCACAACCTCTGGGGCACATCTGTCTGGTTGGATTGAGAAGGGTATTTCCCCATGGTTAGCAACAAGTCATTAGGAATCCTTTACTGTTGATTACTAACATTTTAGGATTGAAGCGAAGGGGGAGGAAAGAAGGGAAGGAGGAAGGAAAGCAAACACTCACTAGTGGAGGAGGGGTCTAGTCTCCCCTTTGCAGTTGTGAGGGGGTGAGGCGTGCTGCTCACCCTTCTGGTGGCCTCCTCGTGCCCCGGGATGCACACATCCTCATGCCTAAGATTCCTCAGAGACCAGCCAAGCCCAAAGGGTGGGTCTCCAGGGGCCTGGCCAGTGGGCAACGCATGGATGACCTTGGCTACTTGCCAGCTCTGAGTCCTAGCCGCACATCCTGGAATGCAAACCTCCTCACCAGACACCTTCTGCAGCCCAGCCCCTTAGGATGGCGTGTGCAGCTATGTGTAGGGGGTGAGAAGAGGGCCCTGGGCCAGAGTTAGAGGCAGGCATGATTGGCAGCACTGCTGTAGGCCCCTCAAGGACACACAGAGCGAGACCAACAGGGGCCCCCTCCAGGCACCCAAGATACTCAGCTGGTGAAGCCCAGCTGGTTGCTGCTGGCTTTGGGGGACAGTGTGAGGGTGCTGGCCAGTGGGCAGGCTGGAGGATCTAGAAGGACCAAACCTTAGATTTTATAACACAACTGTGTGTTCCCCATAGAACAGCTTCTCTGAATTTGAGTGTCAGTGAGCATTTTTTATAAAAGAGCTTCCCCTCCTCTTCTCCCATGCTCTGTCAGGACCTCAGATCCCTCCTACAGCCAGAGGAGAATCCGTACCACAAAGCCGTCTTCCCTTGGACCCACCTTTGGAGGTTCTGGGTGAGGCCCTCAGGGGGCCATGTGGGTGGAAAAAGGGTTACAGGGTTCCTACAACCCTCACCTCCCAAATCTTCCACCCAGCGTCACCTACATGAGTTAGTCAAAAGCCAGCAATGACTGCCTTGCCTGGCTCGGCTTAGGGAGCTCAGCTCCCACCCCAAAAAGAGCCTGGGCCTTGAGTTTTGAGATGAGCTCCTGCAGCTGGCGAGAGGCTGGTAGGGAGAGATGAAGTTGGCTCCAGCTGTTTCCTTGAGCTCCCAGGCCACAGAGGAATAGAGGGAGGCGTCCAGAACAGGCGGGGCTTTGACAGAGCCCAAGGATACCTCCCTTGGCAGAGCCTGGCCTGTCTGACTCAGAGGGTGGGGTGATCCCCAGGGAGTTCTCACCACCCCAGGCACCCCTGGGGACCTGTCTAGCCAGTTTCCCCAAGTTTGCCACATGGACATTTAGTTTTTAATTCCTCACATGCACCATGCTGGAGATGGCTGGATTCTGACGGGAGAGGCAAGTACAGCCTTCCGGTCAGCTGCCAGGCATGGGTTAGCTCTCAGGCAGGGGCTAGGCTCTCACTTGAGCTCTGGGTCTCGGTTCCCTTTGGAAGTAGAGAAAAAGGATTGTTCCTTCCTCAGCCCAGGTCTACAGTGAACAGGACTGGCCTGGGGGGAAGGCCCAGCTTCTGTCTCTGCTCTTTTTGAGCTGTGTGGCCTGCGCAGACCCTCCCCTCCTCAGGCCTCAGTGTTCTCATCTTGGTAATTGCAGGGATCCTCCCCATCTCTGAAGTCTGGTGGTTCTTTTGTTTTGTTTTGATACCAGGGATTGAACCCAGAGGTACTTTATTACTGGGCTACATCCCTAGTCCTTCCAACTTTTTATTTTTAGACAGGGTCTCACTAAGTTGCTAAGGCTGGCAATCCTCCTGCCTCAGCCTTCTGAGTTGCTAGGGTTACAGGTGTGCAACACCGCGGCCGGCTTGAAGTTTGGTGGTTCTAATTCAGTTTCTCAGACCTCCCCAAGCAGGAAGGTGGGGTGGCCCTGGTGGCTAGAATGTCACCTCTTCAAGGAAGAAGTATAGCTCAAGAAGTCATCCTTGTGCAGGGAGGCACAACCATGCCTCCTCCCCTTCCACCAGGGAGCCATTTTAACACAAAAAGTCACAGCTGGGGAGGCCCTTGGGGACCATTTAGTGTAACTCCAACTAATGGGTGAGGAGCCACAGACCCAGAAAGAAGAAGGACCTGTCCTTCAGCTACCCAAGGATCAATCCCAGGGCCTGCTCCTGTCACTGAGGGATCCAAGGTCCTTCTCATCATTGGCTTTGCTAGGTGTGGCATTTCTTGGTCCCTCACCACCTCCAGCTCAAACAGAGTGAGGAAGCTCCAGAGCAGAGGGCAGAGGTGCCTGTAATTCTCTCCCCACCTCATCTTCCCCTTTCTCTCGAGGACTGTCCCCTGGCAGGCTCATGGAGGGTACCGATGGCAAGGGAACATTCACAAAAAGGCCTCGGCCCAGGCAGAGCTCCAAGGCTCTGTTGGGGTGTCACCTGGCTTTGTGGGTGCTATCTCCCAGCTCCCCTGCCCCAGAGCAGCCTCAGTGGGAGGTGCCCTCTGAATGTGGGAAGGGAGGGCAGAGGCATGGAGCCCAGCCAGCTAGACCAGTGTCAGGCAGAGCTCAGGCACTGGCCCAGCTCCCCACCCAACACGACTCGGGGCTGGGGGACAGGGTGTGTGTGTGCGCACGTGTGTATGTGTGTGAGCCCAGACCACACGCAGTGCTGTCCTCCCCTGTCTCCTTGCTCTCCTGGCCTCGTGCCTTCTGCCCCTGCCAGAAGAAAGCTGGGGACTCGTCCTGTGGGAGGAACCTGAGGGCCAGACAGGAGAGGATCGAGCTGCTGATTCCCCTCCACCCAGTATTAGATGGTGAATGATGGTGAACAACTCAGGTCTTGGAACCTCCATCAGGACCATACAACTGTCCCTGCCACAGAGACCATGGACCAAAGGTTTCTAATCTAAAGGCACATTGAGGGTGGGCTTCTGAGTCCTCTGCTGAAATGGTAAGCAAAATCGTGTGTATGCAACCTGTAGCCCACCATGGCCTCAAAGGGTTTATGATCCAAAGGAGGCAAGGGACCCAGGGCTGGCAGCCCTAGCTGTTAGGTAGGGATTAAGAGAGGCAGGCAAGGGAGATGGGAATGGTTCTTGGCTGGTCCCCTAGTAGGGAAAGACAAAGCTTCTAGGCGGTGGAGGGAGAAGGAAAAAGGATGGCCTGAATAGCACTTGGGCCCTGGAGACTGGCTGCAGGGGTTCCAGTCCTGGCTCTGCCACTTAAGAGTGGAATGACCATAAGCAAATCTCAGTTCTTCAGTTTCTCCATCGGTAAAACAAGGGTTCACGATGGCAGCTTCCTCATGGGTGGCTCCATTCACATGCATGATAGTTGGAGCAGTGCCTGGCACACTAAGTGCTCAGCAGGAGCTAGCCACAATCACATGGCTGAGACACTGGATGGGACAGGCCAGCGGCTCCACCTGCCATTCCTCGTTCAGCCAGCACTGAAGGCAGGCAGCGCACGCCCCTTTTCTGGGTTCAGTTCTTGTCTCTATAAAGGGGGGCTCGCGGTGACCCAGTAAAGCTTCAGCTGTGGCTTCACCATGTCTTCCTTCTCTCGCCCTCGCCACAGAGGGGTGCATTTGTTGAGGAGAAGCCTCCTCTCCTGGGCTGCTCCCCAGGAAGCATTTCTGGGGAAGGCCTAGAACTGAGGCTTTAGGCTGGTCACACCCCAGCCAGTGGCCCCTTGTCTTCTGCAGGGCCTGCCAGGGGCCTGCCCAGACCAGATCCAAACCAGGCTGGGACAGAAAGGCTGGAGGGGCCCCAAGTGGTGGGTGGGGAAAATGCTGGAGACTAGCCAATCAGAACAAATTCAGAGGGGCCTTACTAACCCTTTTAGTTGTAGGTTCTTGGAGTGATCCAGATGGGGGAAGGGCAGGACAGGCGGAGCCAGCCAAGGGGCAACAGCCGTTTTCCCTGTAGAGTACTTTAGGATCCTGGGTATGTGTGTTTAGGGTAGGTCAGGGGAGAATGGAATTCACCTCCAGAAATAAGATCTGTCAAAAATTGTTCCATCTGTGTTTATGGTTACAGAGACCCTTATAGCAATATTATGCATTTCTGGAAACAAAGGTGGGGGCTCACTTTATACCTTCTTTCCTTTCTTTCTTTCTTTTTTTTTTTGTGCCAGGGATTGAACACAGGGTGTTTAACAACTAAGCCACAACCCCTGGCGCCCCCCCCCCTTTAAATTTAGAGACAGGGTCTTCCTAAGTTGCTCAGGGCCTCGTTAAGTTGCAGAGGCTGGCTTTGAACTTGTGATCTTCCCGCCTCAGACTCCAGAGCCGCTGGGATTACAGGCGTGTGCCACCACAACCTGCCCTCACTTTATATCTTCTTGTTTGTGGTGGTGTACTTTCTTTATTTGTCTATAATAGTCATGAATTGCTTTTATAAGCAGAAAATAAATGATTTGAAGCTGTATACCCAGAAATCTGTGTGCTAGGCCCTCCACATGAAGATCTTAGGGATGCAGCGAGGTGTCAGACTTGGTCTGTCTGGTAGAGTTGGACAAACCAGAAAAAAAATCGGTGAAGCAGAGAGGGAGGTGGTTGTGCCAGGCAGTGCTGGGCAGGGTGTGCGGATACTGGAACCAAGATGTGGCATCCTATTACATCTAACAGGCCCCTGGCAGCTCAGACCATACTAAGCACCTTGTCAGTCTCAGCGGTGCAAACCCTCAAGGAGGTGTCACATGTCACCATGGTTGTCACCATGACCCAGGTGACAGTGTTGTCCCAACCAAGACCCAGATCTGATAGATACAAGCAGACCCACATTTGGTAGGCTGACTACTTAGACTCCAGGTCTGGGCTGTCCAATATAGCAGCCACTAGCCACAAGTGGCCATCGAGGGCTTGAAGTGTCACTCGTCAGAAGTGGGATACGCTACACATGTCATACTCTAGATTTTGAACACTTAATATGAACAAAAGAAACTAAAATATCTCATTAGTATTTTTTACATTGATTAAATTTTGAAATGACACTCAGATATAACTGGGTTATGTAAAATATATTATTAAAATTAGTTTGACTTTTTTTTTTTTTTGTGGTACTGCTGACTGAACCCAGGGCCTAGTACTAGGTAAGCATTCTCTCTGAGCTATACCCCAGGCCCCCCCTTTTTTTTGGTACTGGAGATTAAACTCAGGGGCACTCGACCACTGAGCCACATCCCCAGCCCTATTTTGTGTTTTATGTAGAGACAGGGTCTCACTGAATTGCTTAGCGCCTCGCCGTTGCTGAGGCTGGCTTTGAACTCGCGATTCTCCTGTCTCAGCCTCCCTAAGTACTGGGATTACAGGATTGCGCCACTGCGCCCGGCTCACCCCAGCCCTTTACCTATTTCTTTCTGCTTTCAGCAAAGCTACTAAAAAATTTAAAATTATACGTGATTCTTGCATTACATCTCTATTGAACAGCACACTTGTCTAGAATGCTTCAGAAAATCCAGGAACTTATATTGTGGAAAACAGAACCAGTCATAAAATATTTGCTCTGGATCTTTTTACCTCACCAAAGAACAAAAGCCCACTCATGGGCTCTGAAAGAGAATTTTTTAGTTTCCTATAGTTTCAGACTCACAGACAAATCTGTCTCAAATGCCCTTCTCCCAAGGGTCACTGCTATTTGTCCTATGAGACAGTTTGGGTGTCACCTCTTCCACAAAGCCCTCCTTGACCACCCCTGCAGCTGGATCGGCTGTCCTGTTCCTGGCCCTGGTTTTAACAGTTGGCGTGATTCATCCCCTGCAGCAGTCACAAGCTCCTTGAGAGCAGCAATGCCAGTGCAGACAAATCTGTATCCCAGCACCTGATGCAGTCCTGGCATGAAGCAAAGAGCCATCACTGACGTGGGAAATGAGCCCTGCTTAACTTGGGGAACCCACCGCTAGGCCACCTCTGCACACAAGTTCCCCATGACCTACAGGAGCTGACACCCCAATCCCAAGCCTTTCTGCCGTGAGCTCCAACCATTTCTCCTCCCAGCAGCCACCTGGATTGGCATCAGGAAGGAAGAGACTGACAGAGGGTAAGGCTGATGTCCCCTCGGGCCAGCATAGGTGAAGCCGCTTCTTCTGTGGCAAGCAAGGTGTCCCTACCCAGGGCAGGCCCTCAGACCCCAGAGCAGAGCTGTACTCACCAGTGGGAGGAAGGTCAGCAGGGGCCTGACTCTCGGCCGAGCTTTCAGTGTGGCTGTTCCCGACTCGCTCACCGTGTTGAACCGATTGTCTCCATAATAGATCCCATCTAGAGGACAGTGGGGTCAGATTGTGAGCTGGGGATCAGAGGGGACACCTAGGCTAAGTTCAACCCACCCTGCAAGCCCCAGTGAGGAAGCCAGGCCTGCAGTGGCCCCGATTAGCCTCAGCTAAGCCCCTTTATTACAGTAAGGCCTCAGGCATATTCTGTGTTCTCATGGGACCACCAAGGTGGCCTTGTGGGAGGAACTCAGTCAGGGCTGTTTCCTGGAGTCTCCTCCAGCATCCCCAGGGCTTTCAGTTCCTCAACAGCCATCTCTCTCCTTACCTACCACGCCACCACACAAACTGGGGGTCCCCAGGCCATAGAAAATTGTCCCTCCTGGGGCCCAGTCACAACCAAAGCTTATCTCTGACAGAGGGAGGAAAACAAGGCAGTTTTTCTCTCAAGTGTTTGAATTTCTGATTTAGAACAAGCAGAGGCCACCTGCTGCCCTCTGTGGCCAGTACTCCATCTTCTGGACCCCTCTAGCTGAAGAGTTCCCTAGCCCCAAGCCACCAAAGCTGTGTGCATGGCTTTCTTTGATGTACCCTTGAGGGCCAAGCAGGAACAGTGGGGTTGCAGTTGTGACCTAGGAAAAATCCCAGCTCCACCACTGACTGGCCATGTCGCTTAGCCTCTCTGGACCTCCACGTTTTCCCATCTGTGCAATAGGAGTGATGCTAGTGCCAGCCTCTTAGGACTTTGTTGTGAGGAGTAAGTGTGAAGTGTTCAACAAACCTGGTCCCTTCCCCAGCAAGAAGATGTTACAGAGGACCTTCCCCTTCCTCCAGTTCCTGGGCTTGCGCTCTGGGCTGTGTGTGCAGCTGGGAAAGATGTGAGAGGCCATGCCCTCTCTCTGAACCAAGCTCCCTTATGACCCTTATCACTCACTGATAAGAACTTTAAATCCCCTCCCCAACGCACACTGTCACCTCCTCAAGGCAGGGATCACTGAGGGCCTCTTTCTATGTGGGTCACAAGCAAGGAGGACTTTCATCCACTTAACAGGGTCTGAGGGACTTTCTCTTCTTTTGTTCTCAGAGAGGAAAGAGAAGAAATGTTCAAATCCCTGTTAACCAGAATCCTGATACTTAGAACACCAAACTGAGATTTCTTTTTCCCTTACATATGACTCAAGGAGGAAATTGTAAGAGAGCCAAATAACTTATTTAAAAGAGATTGGGAGGGCTGGGGTTGTGGTTCAGTGGTAGAGTGCTCGCCTAGCATGCATGAGGCACTGGGTTCGATCCTCAGCACCACATAAAAATAAAATAAAGATATTCTGTTTGCCTACAACTAAAAAAATAAATATTTTAAAACAAATAAATAAAAGAGATTGGGAGCCGGGCGTGGTGGTGCAAGCCTATAATCCCAGCATTTAGGGAGGCTGAGACAGGAGAATCGCGAGTTCAAAGCCAACCTCAGCAATGGCGAGGCACTAAGCAACTCAGTGAGACCCTGTCTCTACATAAAACACAAAATAGGGCTGGGGATGTGGCTCAGTGGTCAAGTGGCCTTGAGTTCAATCTTCAGTACCCAAAAAATAAAAATAAAAAAAATAAAAGAGATTGGGCTTGTCAAAGAGGTGCTGGGATCAGAATGCAGCCATCCCAAATTCCTACACCAATAGCCACTGTCCTCCATGAGCAACTAGGCTTCAGGTGTGACAAGGAGGCAGGCGCCTAGCACTGCAACAACGGGTGGCAGGGCCCTCAGTGTGCTGTCCTACCAAGGCAGGAAGCTGGCTGGTACATCCAAGACTGTCCACCTCTCAAAAAGGTACCATACAACCAGTTCTTGTGCACCATCAGTTCCTGGAAGCCCCAGTTCCCAGTGCTGCCCTGCCCCAGGCACTCTGGGCAAACATGATTCCCCAGTCAGGGCTGCCAGGCTCCACACCTGAGGCTGCAGAGTGGGACTGGAAGGGCACCGGGAAGGAGCCGAGGAGCCATAAGGGTGCAGCCTCAGCCCAACCAGAAATGAGAGAGGGAAGATAACTGCACACACCCAGCAGCCACCACCAAAGCCCGCCTGACCCCCACAGCTTCAAAGAGTCTGCACGTGGCGCCCAGATCTCCTAGGGCAGGCTCCAGACCGCACCTGTGGATGCCAATCCCTGGATCTCAATGACCCGCCCTTCACAGGACTGGGGAGGGACTGTGGGAAAGCTTCTCTCCTGGACAGACACTCTCTCTCACCAGCACTGGGGTCTAGGAATCTCCTTTCTGTAGTTATTTTCATACTAATGGCCACTATTAGCATGCTCCTAGGAATTTTAGAAATGTTTTATCTGAACAACCTCCCCACCCCCGCAAATAATACAAGATAAAATGTACTGAGCATTTTAACAGGTCAGGCACTGTTCTAAGCATCCTACACATTAATTCATGGTTTAATTCTCAAAACAGCCCCATGCAAATTGCTTTAAAGATAAGAAAACAGAGGCAAAGCCTACCGGAAGTGTTAAAGCCAGGGCTTCCCTGAAGGGCCTGACCTCTGAACCACCACATACCCACAAAGGAAGGAATCAACCGCATCCTTTATAGGACTTGGTTGGGAGGATGGGGTTGCAAAGGGCAGGGGTGTTTTGGAGGGGCCAAGAAGTCTTGGCTTTGGCCAATGAGCAGCTTGCACAAAGCCACACCCGGGTCAGGACAGAGCCAGCTCTGAACCGTGGCATCTGACCCCCAGGCGGGTCCAGGCGGGTGTTCTAGCTACCTCACAGATTCCATGACTCAGCCCTGACTCCCAGCACTGTAGCTTTGCTTGGCCTGTGGTTGTTTTGAGCAGGGGATTCCTTCCGTAGAATACCATTGTTCTCTGTAAATCACACAGCAGGGGTGTGACTGTGGCTGAGGCAGGGCTGGCAGAATCATCTCTCCCTGCTGCTGGCACCTCCGGAAAATCAATTTGCTTTCCCAGTCCTCAGAGTTGTGTAACGTGTAAATGTGTAAATGTAAGGAAACAGAGTCCACTGATGCAATGAGAGGACTCTACCAGCCATTGGCCATCACTGGCTTCGAGGACGGAACGGGGTGGCCAAGGAGTGGGAGCAGCTTCTAGAAGCTAAAAAAGGTGAGAAAATAGACCCTCTATGGAGCCTCCAGGAAGGAGCTAAATCTTCCCAACACCTTAATTTTAGCACTATGTTAGACTTCTGGTCTATATGATTGTAAAATAATAAAGAATAAGCTTGCATTGTTTTAAGCTAAAAGTGAAAAGAAAAAGAGTGTCTAAAGAGCCTCTCTGGGCCCTTCCTATCTGGCTCAGTTCCTGCCAGGTCAAAGCATGCTATTCAGCGAGGTGTGTGTGGCTGTCACCATAAGCTACGTCCTTTAAGTATTCAAGATCAGGCTGGAGCTTTCCCAGCTTCAAGGTCAAGAACCAAAGCTAAACAGAAAGACAAGAGTCCAAACTTGGGTACTTTCCCATGGAAGTAAGTGAACTCCACTGGATTGGTGGCAGCGATGGTAGAATAGGCCTTTCTGAGAAGCAGTCCCTTCCTCTGCTGAGGAGATAAGGAGGGCTTTGAAGATTCTGAGGCCTGAGGGGGAGGGGGGAGGTGAAGGGGGTAGCTGGAGAGAAGGCTGGAATGAGACTGCTCACACAGAAGAAGGCCCTACCCCAGCGACTCACCACCCTGGACCAGGCAACCTCTGCATCTGCCTTTCCCTTATGTTCCTTTCCCAGAATTCTTGGTGATTCCAGAAGTTTTGCACTTGCCACAGGCCTGGGTCAGACATGGAATATTGGAAAGGAATATTCAAAAGGAAAGGAGAAGGAGCTGCTCTCAGACTCAGAAGCTTCCAGAGAAAGGGAGGCCTTTTGGGAGAGTCCTGGGCAATGACAGCAGCCAGGAAGCCCTGTGAGCTGGGCCTGAGTCCCAGATGGACCCCAGCCCATTGAGACACAAACCGAAGTCTCCGTGTCTGACAGACCCACCTACCAGTAATGGGGCGATAGAGCAGGAGTAGTTTCAGCTCCACCTCCATCTACCCAAATCCAAGCATCAAAATAGTCCTCCCCAGCCCAGATTAAACCCCCTTCATGACAGGATTGTGTGCAGAACTCCTTTAGGTTTTCTCCCTAAAAGTTTCTCCCTCACATGTTGACAAGGAATGTAGGAGGGACAGTGCTTTCCTTTCCACTCCCTCAGTATGGATTTGAGTTGCCATAAATACCATCTAATATCCAAAAACCCACTTCAAAATGATTTCTTGGTGCCTGAAAACACGCAGCTCCCCTCCCGCCTCTCTGTCTCAGAACCCGACCTTGCCCTTGGCTTGAGGAGGCAGTCAGGCCATGGCTGAGGCTCTGCCCCAGGTCAGAAACACCCAGGCGGAGGACAGCTCCTCATCTGGGAGGGGAGGTAGGACATTATGGGATCAAGACTGCAGGTTTAAGCTGAGCCCAGGTAAAACTGGGCTTCAGTCCCTGCTCCCTCACTTAACTGTGGGGCCCTGGGAGGATCGCTAGGTCTGCTAGGTCTCTCTGAGCCGTTTCCTCATCTTTGTAAAGGTGAACAATGGTTTGTACTGGGTGGGCTGGCGCGAGGTCAAATGAGAAAGTATTAGCACAATGCATGATGGGTAATTTTGGCTCAGCATGTGAGAGGGCTGCTTATCATCTTATCATTATCAGCATTGCTCTCTCTCTCTCTCTCTGTGCCCCTCCCCTCACCCTGAGAGTTTGGGCTTTTGAGTTTGAAGCAGATCATGATATGTGCAAATTATGGAGAACACCTGTACCCATGGCTGAGTGCCATCAGGAGGCAGGTGGCCCTTTGCTCTCTCGGCCCATTCTGAATCCTAATCCCAGTTTAGCACTGGTTCCAACCACCCTTTTGGCAGATGGGGAGACTGAGACCCAGAGTGGGAGGAGTGGGACCAAAGTCACATAGCCATGGTGGTGCCTGGGTTTATAGGGACCCCAATCTGCAGTTTGAGGCTCCTTCACAAGCTGTCCCTCTTATGCAAGGGTCCCTGCTTCTCCCCGAAAGCAGTCTGCTTTCTGCCTGGGTGAGGTACATGTGTGTTTAAATGGGGAGGGGGTGCTCTGAGAATACTGAGGGCTGGGACAAGCTGCTGACCAACTCTCAGCCCTTTTTTTCCTCCCTTATTCCCAAGAAGAGGAACCTGATGGAGTCTTCTGTGTTTCTTTTCTCAGAGTGCAGGGTTGAAACCCTGGTAAAAATGGTCTTTCTCCCCCAACCCCAAAGCTGCTCCCAGAGCTCATGGATATTTAGGTTAGAAGATTCTGGGACAATTATCTAGTTCTCCAAATCCTAGATCTGTCCAAACTAGAGAGAAAATTAATTTAATTAAATACTTAAACATTTGACATCTCTTAAACATGTATTATAAGACAGACTTGTCAGGCATGATGGCGCACATCTATAATTTCAGCAACTGGGGAGACTGAGGCAGGAGGATTGCAAGTCTGGAGCCAGTCTGGGCAACTTACGGAGACTCTGACCCCAAATCAAAAAGGTTTGGAAATGGATCTTGTGATACAGTGCCCTGGGTTCAATTCCCAGTAACACACACACACACACACACACACACACACACTAACTTCCCTTCACTGCTTTCTTTTTGCAGCACTGGGGATGGAACCCAGGGCCTCACACATGCCAGGCAAGTGCTCTACCACTGAGCTGCACCCCCAGTCCTAGCACTGCTCTAAGCCCTCACACCCTCATGGGGGAAGTACCCTTATTATTCTCAATTTACAATGAGGAAACTGAGGCTCAAAGAGCTTATGTCCCTTGCCCAAGGTCCCATGACTGGTGAACAAAAGGGCTGGGACTTGAGCCTGGGCAACCCGAATCTCAAATCCAGTTCTCTGTGGTCATATCCAGCAGAGCAAGGAGAAAGTGCAGGGATCCAGAATCTCTTCCTTCAGTGTCCATTTTTTTTTTTTCAGGGTGAATTTTGAAAGTTGGTGAGGCCTAGAGGGAAGCAAATGAATGTAGGGACTGTATCTGTGCTCACATCCCAGCTCCTCTACATAATTCCTACAAACTGTGGGTACTTCTCAGACTCAGTTTCTCTACCTGTAAAGTGGGGATAATTACTCCTACTTGGCAAGACACCTCTCAGAATCGGGAGGTAAGGAAACTAGTAGAGATAGGGGGAGGGCTGGAGTGGTGGCCTGGAGCTCCAAATTGCTAGGAGCCCCTGAATGACCCCAGGAACGACCCCAGGAACACTGGCCATAGGTCTAATCGGATTCCAGGGGCTTAAGAGGGGTGGGGCAGTAACTTGGAGAGTTTGCTGTCTTGACCCAGGGTAACCCAGCACCCTGGAACAGACCTCCCCCTACTTCTACCTCACTGTAGCTCAACGGGGTACTGGTGAGGTACAAGGTGGGGTATCCGACCCTCTGCCACTAGGGGAGCCTCTGCCTTCCAGAGAAGCAGGAGGATGTGGGCTCATGTGAGTGTAACCCTCAAATAAATGAGTTAATGAGGCCCTTCCTTGCTAATTAGCAGGTCCACATGACAGGAACCTGAAAAGGCCAGTTTGTCCCAGCAAGCCCCAGCAGGCCTGACCAGAGCGAGGCCTTTGTCCAAGGACAGAGGGGACACTGAAGGTTGGGTTGGGGTGGAAGGGCAGTGGGGTTAGGAGCCACAGAATAGAGGAGGAGGGAACTGAAGGAGAGGAGCCCTGGGGTAGGCAGCTCCAAGGACCCCAAGTGTGGGACTGAAGGGTGGACAGCACAGCAAACAGTGCCCTCTACTTCCTGGCTAGGATTTGCTGCTCAGGACAGTTCCAGGATGACTTTACCGGGAACTTGCTAGAAACTCTCCCTTGTTCTAAACCTACAAAATCAGAATCTGATCTTAGCAAATCCCAGGATGGTGTTTTCTCTTTGATGTCTGAACTGCCTGCAGAGCAAGGACTTTGAGCCATTGAACCAACCCGAGCCTTTAGCATCTGTTCCTCCCTCAGTTGAGAAGGCAGGTGGTTTTTAGCACACAGCCTGGTTCAGGAAATGGTAACCAATAAGAACGATATTCTTATTATTAATTTATTGGCCAGGAGAGAAAGGGCAGCCTGTAGCTGGTCTGCAGGGTCAAGGGAGGGCCTGCTTTCTGGACTTGAGCTACCGCAGTGAGAGGTGCTTATGTAATGGTGCAGTGGTGAGGGCGAGCACGTGTGTGTGTGTGTGTGTGTGTGTGTGTGTGTGTGTGTGCTTGTGTACACTGAACCACTGGTAAACCACAGCACACCTTCAGGGGACAAGAGTAAACAAAGGTTTCCTTCACACCCCTGCAAGGCACAGGTCAGCCTTCTGAAGCTGGTGCCATCTCAGCCCTAGCTAGAAATAAGAGCTCAGCTCTGGGGGTTCATGGTTTCCCACCCTTTAGCCTGGCCTGAGCTACAAAGTCAGAGGACCTCAGGAACAGGGATATCAGAACCAGTAACCACTCTAGGGAGCACTGGGTTTTCCTAATAAGGAACTGGCCACATCCCCTACACATTTATTTTCAACCTACTGTATACACTGCAGGGAATCATAGGGGGAGGAGAACAGCCTAGTTCCATGTGGGAAGAACAGCCCAGGAGTCTCAAATCTTTCTACACAGAAGAGTCACCTGGGAGCTGGTTAAAGACCCAGAGCCTGGGCCCAGTGATTCTGACTTGTGTGACTGAGGTGGGACCCCAGGAATCTGCATTTTAAATAAGAGCCCTAGGTAGTAGTGGCAAGGTGCTTATCATTGGATAGAAGAGGGCCAGGAACAGTGTACCCCAGCTAACAAAGGCGTCCCATTGCTGGGGTGCCATGCATTGACTGGAGATAAAGATCCTCAATGAATCCAAGAGCCCAGGGGGCAGCGCAGAGCCACTGCAGCTTTATCTGAGCAGCAGCTTGGTCCCTTATGAGGGATTTGCAAAGATCCACAGCTCTGCTTTCTCATGCACTTGAAGGACAATTGTGTGTCCTTTTAAGGTCCCTTTCGGGGCTGGGGGAGGGCAGAAGGCTTAATTACAATTACAATTGCTTTCGGCAAAGTCCTTCTAATTACTAGAACACGTTAGAGAAGTTCTTTAAAGAAAAATTTACCCATCACCACTTTCGCACTGCTGTTTGCATTTTACCTGCTGCACCCAGCTCACCCTTGTGCAAACAGATTGTTACACAGCAAGCAGGTACTCCCTAATTCCCTTACACACCCCTACGTTGATGTCCCCCCTACTTTCACCCCCTATTTTCCAAGAGCTGGATACCAGGGGCATCTCATTCCAGGCCTGGGAGGATTCAGAATCCCTATGGAACTAAAACTCCCTGCCCCTCTGAAATCTGAAGATGGCCTCCTCATGCGGCTTCCTCTGGCATACAGCCATGTTAGGAAGAGGAGCTGAAGCATTCAGGGGCCGGCAGCACTCAAACTGGGAATGACCTGATAATAGGAATCATGTTTTATTTTTAAATTTTTTTAAATGAGGTTTTTTTTTGTTTGTACCTTTATTTATTTTTATGTGGTGCTGAGGATCGAACCCAGTGCCTCACATGTGCTAGGCAAGTGCTCTACCACTGAGCCACAGCTCCAGCCCCAAGAATTGTGTTTTAGAGCAGGGCTTGCAAACTCTGTAAAGGGCAGGCAATAACTATTCTAGGCTTTGTGGGCTATACGGTCTCTTTCAGTGACTCTACTTGGACACTGTGGCAGTTTTCTTTTTAGTACTTTACAAAGAACTGTCATGTACATGCCTCAGGCAGCCCTCCTCTAGGTGGTCTGGACACATGTCCATCCCCATTGAAGAGAAGAAAAAACAGGTTCAGAGTGTGGCTAGACCCACATTATTGACAAAGGCAGTACTCCAAGGCCAGATTGGCATTTCCATCCCATCCCAGAATCCCAACTCCAGTCCCTCCCCTCCCTAACCCCAAGTACCACAAGGAGGAGAGCTTCCGCTATTCCCACGGAACACCCCACAACACTGGGGGGCTGTGTTGCTGAGCCTTCCTTGTTTCCCACCCCACCAGGTGCAGGCTCGCCTGGCTGAGTCAGCTGGAGGCTCAGCCCTGCCCTCGGGACAGGGAGGAGCTGTCCCCTGGGCTCTAGCCCTGCCCTGACTGGTGAAGGCAGCAGCTGGCAGGAGGTGTCCCTCTTCTTTCACTGGAGTCTCTCATCAGTGGAGGACTCATCCCAGGAGAAAATGAAGAGGAAGAGACCCAGAGGCCAGTCTGAGTTTTCCCTTTGGCAGGGATAAGTATGTGTGTTGGGGGGTATTCTTGAGGCAGATGCCCCTCAAGTCAAATTCACCCTTGGATCACCTTCCTCCCAGACGGAGTTCAGCAAAGTGTGGTCTCTGCCTGGGTTTAGAGGTTGGCTCTGCTTCACAAGGGATCCGCTGGGGTAAGGGCCATGTTCTCAAACTGTATTGTGGTGGTAGTTACAGGACTCTACTAAAAATCATTGAAATGAGCCAGGCGCAGTGGTGCACGTCTATAATCCCAGCAGCTTGGGAGGCTGAGGCAGGAGGATCAAGAGTCCAAAGCCAGCCTCAGCAAGTTAGTGAGGCCCTAACCAACTCAGTGAGACCCTGTCTCTAAATAAAATACAAAAAGAGTTGGAGATGTGGCTCAGTGGTTGAGCGCCCCCAGGTTCAATCCCTGGTACCAGGGGAAAAAAATCATTGAATTGTACTTAGGAAGATCCTGGCTCCCTCATTTAAAGATATGTGATCTTGGGTATGTTACGAAGCGTCTCTGTGCCTGTCTCCTCATCTGTCAAACAGGAATGCTAATCATAGTACCTGACTAGAGAGGAAGAGTCAACCAATCAATGACACACGATTTTGCTTGCTTTTTGGGGTACTGAAGATTTAACCCAGAGCTACACCCCCAGCCCTTCTTCTTTTTTATTGTGAGGCAGGTTCTCACTAAGTTGCTGAGACTGGCCTCAAATATGTAATCCTCCTGCCTCAGAGCCTCCCAAGTTGCTGGAGTGGCAGGTGTGCCTCACCATGCCAACCATGCAACACAATGATATCAGGATGGGCCATGCACCTAAGAATGGATCAATAAATGTTTGTTATGGAATGTCTTCATTCAGGCCAGGAGAGGTGTTTAGGCCTCACAGAGTGGCATAGGCCAGCACACAGTATCTGTAAGTTTCTAAGTCATGCCTCCAATTCACCCTGCTCTTCCTCGTGCCAGAAATGCCCTTCCCTCTCACTCAAATGCTAGCTTTACTCAGAAGCCACCTCTTTTTTCTGTGCCGTATCCACTTAAGAATTCCTTATAATGAAGGTTGACAAAGGGCTGAACACCGTATAGTTAGCTCTGTTCACCCGCTGATCTGAGATCCTTGGGCCAGGAATCCCCAGCTCCTGTCCACCCTGCCTTGTATCTTGACTCTGATAACCTGGGTTTTGAACTGAATACATAGCAGAAGCCCAGGCTGGTGAGATCCTCTACGGGCCCCTGCACAGTGGTCATAAGGGTCAGTGAAGATAGTGTGGTTATGGTGAAGCTAAGGAGGTAATGGGTGACCCTGTTTTGTCCCCCTTCCTGGACCCAGATCCACAAATCATACACAAGTAACGAATTCTTGTCCCTGTCCTTCTGCCTTTCCTCCAGTTATAGAGGGTACAAACTTCAGAAAGACTTGGGGACAAGGTGACCCTCAGCCAGACCTGGGGCAGGGCCAATGTGGCCTACAAAGCCACACCACCCTGATTCAAGGACCAGCCACAACTAGGGGAAGGAAGCAGGCTCATGGCCTCCCTGCCCCATCTCTGGCTCCTCAGTCTGAGCCCACAGACAACCTAGGCCTCAGGTTGACCTGGCAAGAGCTTGTGACCCCAATAAATAACTTGTTGTCACCAATGGGCTAGTAACCTGTTAGTAGTGGCCAGTGTTGATTTTTTCCATATACAAAGCCAAACATGTGGTCACCCAGAGGGCAGGCCCTCTCTCTGCCCGGTGGACACTCTGGGCCAGGAGAGGCAATACAGGGGCTAGGGAGGACAGAGGAAGCGAAAAGGAGGAGCCCTTAGATATGGGGAACACTGACTCAAAGGCAATGCGGATTCGGGGGTGCGGAGTGAGGGAGACCCCGCAAACCTCAGGAGGCCTTTCTGGCAACAGTAACGCAAACATGAGCTCCTCAAACGGAGGCCAGAAAAACAAAACAAAAGCAAACCAACAAAACACACCTCGGAGGAGAGACTGAGGCCAGAGTGGCGTTGCGAAGTCCCCCGCCCTCACCGCGCGGGTCCCTTGCTTCCACCGTCCTCTCGCCCACAGGGCTCTTTCCCCGGCTCCCTGTGCGCGGCGCCTCCTCTTCCCCGCAGCTCCCCCTCGGCCAGTCCACAGGTTCCAACGTGTCCCTTCCGTGCGCCCCGCCGGCTCCCGCCTTCCCAGGGTTCGGAGGGGCGGAAACCCGGAGGGAAGTAGCGCTGCGGGCCACTCTCCTGGGTCCCCTCGGTCCCCAGGATCGCTTACCAAAGTCCCTGGTTCCCTCCTCTGGGGCTTCTTGGGTGAAAATCCACGGGGGGTTGGTGGCGTAGAGGGAGGTGGCGGCGGGATTGGCGTGCTTCTTGCCGAAGAGTTTGCTGAAGGTGCCCTGCACCGTCTGGTTCTTTTTCATGCTGCCGCAGGCCGCGCGGCCACCGGGGAAGGACCTTCCCTCCCTCGCCCTGCCCTGCCCGGGACTGAACTCCGCAAGGTGTCCCCAGGGGACTCTCCTAGGCCATGTCCCCCGCCGTCCTCCCGGCCCGCGCACCGGGCGACAGGTGCTGCGGGCGCCGCCGCTCTCCTGGAAATGCGAGCTACCTGGACAGGTAAGAGGCTGCCGCCGAGACCCGGCCCCGCCCCGCGGCCGCCACCGCAGCAGCCGCCCCGCCGCCCAACTCCCCGGGCCACATTCCTTCCTGGCCTCCTTCTACAACAGGCCATTGTTGGCAAGGCCCTGGTGGGCTGGGGACCTCGCCCAGCCCACGCCCTGCCTGGGAGAAGAGCCGCCCCCTCCCCCAGGTTCCCTCCTGGCCCGCCTCCTCCACCCTCTTCTTTCTCCCTGGGGAAGGGAAGGCTGCGAGCGAACTCCCTACTTCTGAAGGCGGTTCGTGACCAGGTCAGAATGCCCATTTTGGAAACAGCTCTTGCATCCAACAGAAGGTACATGCTTGGTCAAAGCTAGCAAGTCAATTCATCCTAGAGGTCTTTAAAAATGTGGGCCATGGGGCTTCAATGGTACAAGGACATGTTTAATAAGGGGGGGGGGGAAGCACAGAAAAACTGTAAAACAGCAAGCTGGTATTCCAATCTAGTGACAAAGATGGCAAATATTCTTATTGACATGGCTCCAGAGAGAGTGAAGGATAACTAACTCTTGGCATGTTGTGGACATCAAATGCTTTATTTCCCCATAGAGTTAGGTAAATATAATTCTTAAAAACCAAAGATGGGTAGAACCCATTTATAATTCAGTTCACCCTCCAGGAAGACAAGCAGTGGTCCTGTAAGGCACTTGGTATGCT
>PVHX01008417.1:0-81376 GCA_004024805.1 Geosciurus inauris | reverse complement strand
GATTATAAGAAACTGCTATGAACAATTATATGATCAAAACTGGAAACCTTAGAACAAATGCATAAATTCCTGAACACACACAAGCCTCTAAAACTTAGCCAAGAACAACAGGAAATCTCAACAGACTCATCATGAGTAGTAAGATTGAAGCAGTAATTAAAAATCTTCCAGCTAAGTAAGTCCAGGATCTGATGGTTTTACTGCTTGAATTCTACAAAGCATACAAAGAACAAATTTAAATTTTTCTGAAACTTGTAAAAAAATACTGAAAGAAAAGGAACTTTGCCAAACTCTTTATGAGGCCAGAATTACTTGGATATCAAAACCAAACAATGACACAACAAAAAAATGAAAATTATAGACCCATCAGATGATGAACACATATGCAGAAATTCTCAAGAAAATGCTGGCAAAGCGAATTCAACAGCCCACCAAGAAGACTGTAAATGATGGTGCAGTGGATTCATCCCCAAGATGCAAAGATGATTCAACATACACACATCAATGAACATGGTACAACACTTTCACAGAATGAAAGACAGGATCATACGGTCACCTAAGTAGATGCTGAAAAAGCATTTGATAAGATTCAACATCGCTTCATGACAAAAGGTCTTCACAAAGTGGGCATAGAAAGAACGTACCTCAGAACACTGCAGGTGCACATGAAAATCCACAGGCAATATCAGGTTGTACAGGGAGAAGCTGAGAGCATTTCCTATAAGGTCTAAAACAAGATGAAGATGTCCACCTTCACCACTCTTAGTACCAGAAGCTTTAGCAAGAGAAATCAGTAAAGGGCATCCAAATCAGAAAAGAAGAAGTTCGATTATCCATGCTTCCAGATAACATGATTTTATACATAGAAAAATGTAAATATTCCCCACCATAAGCAGTTAGAACCAATAAATGAATTTGATAAAGTTGCAGGATATAAAATCAATATACAAAAAACAGCATTTTTATACACTAATAATGAATTTCCTGGAAGAGAAGTCAAGAAAACAACCCCATTCACAATAGTTAAAAATACCTGTAATCCCAGCACTTTGGGAGGTTGAGACAGGAGGATTCCGAGTTCAAAGCCAGCCTCAGCAATGACAAGGCACTAAGCAACTCAGACTCTGTCTCTAAATAAAAAACACGAATAGGGCTGGGGATGTGGCTCAGTGGTTGTGTACCCCTGAGTTCAATCCCTGGTACCAAAAAAAAAAAAAAAAGTTAAGATCTGTACAATGAAAATCATAAAGCACTGATGAAATAAAATAACAGAGGACACAGAAGTGGGAAGATATCCTGTGCTCTTGCATCAGAAATTAATATTGTTAAATGACCACGCTTTCCTATGTGACTCATAGGGTCAACGAGATTCCATCAAAATACCAACAACTTTCTTCACTGAAATAGACAAAAACATTCCACACACAACCATGAAAGACCCAGAATAGCCAAAGCGATCCTCATAAAACAACACTCCAGCAAGCTCGGAAGTATCATGATACCTGACTTCAAACACACTACCAAACTACAGCCACCAACACAGCACAGTCCTGGCATGAAATTCAACAATTCAGCCAATGGAAGAGAAGACAGAATCCAGCAATCAGCTCACGGTTCTAACAGCCAGCTGATTTTCAACAAAGCTGCCAAGAACATACAGCGGAGAAAGGACAGTCTCTTCAGTAACTGGTGCTGGCAAGATGGGAGCACACATGAAGAATGGAACCAGAAGAATGGAACCTCTCATAAACACAGGTGAAAATCAACTCAGAATGGATCAGAGGCCTGAACGTCAAACCTGAAAACACTTGTGCCGGTCCGTCTCATCTTCCTCTGAAGTCACCAAGAGCACATGCTCAGGCTGGCCTCCTGCAGGGTGAGTCCCAGGGAGGATGCCAGGATCCACCAAGTGCCAGCCGAGCCTGTGGACCTGTCATTGAGCCCCACCAAGATCAGAGGAGCTGCTGAGCTACCCAACCTTTGAGGCAAATGGGGCCAGGAATGGTCGGCTGAACCTCACAGAGGCTGTGTGGTTCCAGCATGGGGTGTTGAGAGTGGTGAGAGAGAACTATTGCGCAGCATGACCAGATGCTGGTTCTGAACTCCTTTCAGGAATGGGGACACAGGTATGTGCACAAGCAATCCACTCATTCGATGGGCATTTCCTGAGTGTCCGCTGCATGCCGGGCACTTGAGTCATTAGGGTGCAGCAGCAGAGGGACCAAGTTCTCGAATGTGTGGAGCTTCTGCTGTGGACTGGAGACAGACACACCGACCTCTGGCGTGCACGAGGTCAGTGTGCCATGGAGGACAACAGACTGAGAATGGCACATGTCAGGCTGCGACAGCTGGGGCGTGGTTTTCTAGGGGTTTATGAGGGTGACCTCACTGACAAGGTGGGTCAGCAGACATCTAGTGACAGGCACTTCACATGGTCGGCCAGCAGGGCCAAGCAGTGAAGGGCCCATGGGAGTGCACTCGTTCCCCTTCCATGCGCAGCAGGTGGCCTGCTGAGTTGCCCAGAGAGAGACCAGGGCACGGGGCCTCGGAGGCCATGGCAGGGTCTCTGGCTTTCACTCCACTCATGCTGGGAAACCTGATGGCTTTTTGCCCTTATTTAATCTTTTTATTCTATTATATAGAATAATTGTAACAAAATATACAACAAAATTTGCCACTTTTAACCATTTTTGAGGCACACTTAAGTGGCATTCATTACCCTTAATTAATAAGTAAGGTCTGGTGCCCTTTTCACTTAATTTTGACAGAGGGTCTTGCTAAGTTGCCCAGATTGGCCTTGAACCTTCAATCCTTCTGTGAGCACCCCTGCTCCCAGCTTTCTTTAATCCTGTTAAGAGAATGTTTACAAGATGGAAGCCTTAGCACCAGGGCCCTGAGGAAGGAAAATGCTAATCTTGATCATGTCGGCAACAGGTCTTTGCTCTTACTGTGTCTCTTGGGATGGAGAATTTGAGAAGCACTGAATTCTAATTTTATAGGTTGACTTCCTACCAGATAACTGTCCCTGATAAGTGGCTTGACCTATGGTTTGACTATTTATGTTTCTCAGTGATTCACTAAATTACATTCTGGCAACAGAAGAACCAGAGACAATTTGTGTTTCCAATCCTTCAAGCTTAAAACATTGCAAACTAAGTTAGAAAACACACATCTCTATTTATTTAAAAATATTGTCCTATTATTTTAGGCACAATGCAAAGTTGATATTCAGAGTGTGATAGGAGAAACAGGCGGTGGCTTCATCATTAGAAAAGAAAAAACTGAAATTTGTGGTCAGGAGCAAGCCCTGCTCTGAAGTACTCACCTTTCCAGTTCCCATGAAAAGAATTTTAAAGGGAGCTTTTGCAATCTGCTTATCAAGATGTTGAGTGGCTTGACTGATTTGTTTAACACTTAAAGAATATATTAATGTCCTCAGCTGAAGCAACAGAAAATTCCAACATATTATGTACTCCCTGCATCCCCGCTCCTAGAGAATCTATCCCTTCCACCCTGCATACCATGAAAGCCAAGTTCATGTGCTGAGCATCGACTCTTAGTTGGACAGTGCTCCAGGGCCTGCAGCCGGTGGTGAACTGCCATACGGGGCGACCCTGCTCTCGTGAGCTTTCCCTCATGTGGAACTATTACCACATGATTCTTGTGCTTAAAAACTTGCCCACATGCATGGTAGAAACTTCTAGTAGTCACCTATATCTTCTCTCTCTCAATTTTGTAGAATGTATCTCCTAGACTCTGGAAGTGGGTGGGGCCCTGTGAACTGTTCTGGCCAATGGATATGCACAGAAATGCCACATGCCTGTCCTGAAGCCGTGGGAGGCCTGGGTGTCCAGCATTTGTCTTGCTATGAAGAAACACAGTCTACCTGGATCTCTCCCCGAGCATGTGGAACAGACAATCCCCAACTCCAAAGTGCCCCTAAATAGTGCCAGACACCTGGTGTAAGCAGAAAATATCTCTGTTGTGTGGACAAGATGGGATTTCAGGGTTCATTTGTTACTGCAGCACAGCCTAACTGATCTTGGTTAATACATGTGCTTTGCCTTGTGTGTTAGGTATAAATCTTATCTGACTTCAAAACCCAGTGGCCCATCTTCACACTGAACACTGTTTCCCTGTCTTCCAACTGCCCACAACCGCTCACAGATACACAGTGTCAGATGTATTGTTGTGCGTTCTCCCACTTGGCTTATTTTCCTTTCACAGGGAGAAAAACTTCCACCTTCACTTTCCTGATAAAGTCCTCCTTACCTTCAAGGTCCAGTTTTAATCCCACCACATCCATAAGACTCTGTACTGAAGACTGAATATCCTCTCCACCCTGACGGTTCTACAAGACCCAGGTTCCACAACCCCCGTCATAGGTGAGGCTCGTGGTGGAAGCAGGAGGAAGCAGAGAGGCGTGGGGCCTCTGCTCTGCAGGCCACACGCAGCACCTCCCATCAGTAACTCCTGTGTGGTTCTGGGTTTTGTTTCGGGAAAACTCAGCAACAATTCTGCTCCTCCAATGGTGGTGAACTAGCTAGTATGCCTTTACACTCCACTTCCTATTTAAACTAGGCTGTGTGCAGATAACCTGACCCACGCAATTCCCGACACCTCGCCAAAGACCTTCCAACCCCATTTGACCCAATGCCATCCAATTTAGTACTTGACATATTATTGATTTTGTTTCATGTGTACCTTGTCTTAGTCCATTTGAGTTGATGTAACAAAAACGCCACAAGCTGAGTAGCTTTTGAACAGCAGGAATCTCTCTCTCAGTTCCAGAGTCTGGGAAGGGTCAGCTCAGGATGCCGGCAGACTGGTCTGGTGAGAACAGCTTCCTGGTTCCCAAACCACCACCTTGCTGTGTCCTCGCAGGGTGCCAGGCACAAAGCAGATTCTGGGGCCTTTGTTCTAAAGGCACGGATCCCCACCCTGGCGGCTCTACTCTCACACACTACCCACCTCCCAAATCTCTACCTTCTCTCACATCACACTCATGATTAGGTTTCCACAGGGAATTTTGGGGAGAGAACAAGATTCAGACTATAGTGTGTATTTTCCCTTCCTAACTATGTTAGTCTCTTCGAGGGCAGGATCATTTCTTAGACTTTTGTATTGCAAGCAGAGCTAAAGTGAGTCTACTTTAGGAACTCATGGGGTAATCACATAATTTCTCATCCAAACCAGTACATTTTGGGGAATACAAAAAGAACTATCAATAGTGATACCAGAGCAACAGGGACAAACCAGGACAGTCCCAGAGAAGCTGAGACATGGGGCCTTTCTTGGCACTGAGAACTGAGTTAAAGGCAAAGACATACATTTAAAGAAGCATCCTGAAGGACAGTTTTGGACAGCTGGGGTCGTCGCCCCAGGAGACAGCATTCTCTGGGTGTTTCCTTTGTCCAGCCAGCAGAGAGGGGCGGGGGCTTAGATGACCTCCCAGGGTCAGCTTGCTGCTGAAATGCGACCATGTTCCCACAAGGGAGCTGTTACCACCCAATGCTTTCATGACAGACGACACCTCTGGCTAAGGGATTCACTTCGGATTTGGTGAAAATCGTCCATGGACTACACTTGAACCCCACAGCAGTTATGGCTGATGGTCAGCCAGTGCATTCCTTATGGCCCCTTCCCTCTCTGAACGTTGCCCACAAGAGTCACGCTGAACAGCAATACTGCCAGCAAAAGGGCCAGGTCAGAATCTCCCAAAGCCAACACCACTGTTGTAACTTGAATCTGGAATGTCCCTCAAAGGCTCTCGTGTCGACAGCTTGGTCCCCCGTGCAGCGGTGATCACAGGTGGGCTCTGAGCTTGCTGCGTTCATAGCCGAAAGGGCCGTCAGGAGGTGGGCCCAGGTGGAGGAAGCAGGGCACCAGGGACATGCCTCTCAAGGGTGAATTTGTCCCTGACCCCGTCCACTTTCTCGGCCTGCCTTCTGGCTGCCACAAGGCACACAGCCTCCTCTACCACGCGCTCCTGTACCATGACATTCTGCTTCACCTCAGGCCCCAAGAAATGGAGCAGCCCACCCTGGACCAAGCCCCTGAAACCGTGAGCCACAATAAACCCCTCCTTCAAGCTGTTGTTCCCAGGTGTCCTGTTGCAGTGAGGGGAAGCTAACACCACTTCCATCGTCTCTGTCTCCAGTACCGAGCCCGCGCTAGATCAGATCATGAGCAATAAGGGCAGAAGCAGCAGCAGAAGCAGCCCGGCGTCACCTGCATCCTTGAATACGAGCAGTTCAGGCCCAGGAGCCCGATGCTCTTGCCCTCAGTCTCCTCTGGGAGTCCGCCAGCGCCTCTGTCTCCAGCTCACTGCTCCTTTGGTCCCCTACCCCACCATGGGCAAAAGACACAGAGGTGAGGAGAATCCTTGCCCAATCCCACCTATGTGGGTGTGCGCAGCAGTGCAGAGAGCACGGTTCGCTGAGTTCAGCTCCCTGAGCCCAGAGGCTCACTAAAGGGGAGCTACAGTATTCATCAAGGCACAATGAGCTCCTGGATGCATGCAATTCCCCTCACTGTGCCCCAGATATGACCCTCAGGAGCAGGCAGATCATCTCAGGGATTGCAGAATCAGTGATGCAAGAGAAATGGCTAGGATTGCCTAGCTTCAACTCACTCTGATGATCCCTTGGATGGAACTCAAATTGGTACACGGAAGCTATCGTGAATGTACTAAACAGAGTTTGACTGACATGATCATACTGGTTCAGTGACAACATCCAACAGCTCAGCAGGATAGAATAGAAGCTCTGGATCTCGACTGTGGAACTCTGATGTGTCCTAACTGGTCTGTAAAAGAAACTGGGCTGGTACAATACAAAAATGCATGGAATAGTCTATGCTAAGTGTCTGTGACATCACCTTAATATATGGGTAATAAAAAATTTATCCATATATTTTAAAAAATAAACTAAAAATAAAAAGGAACTGGAGAAACTTTTTGGGATTAGAGCCAACATCTTGGGGTGGAAGGAAAATAAGAAGGAACACACCCTCATTTGCTTCTACCATGGTTAGCTGATCTGTTTGAAATTACATCCACTTTCAACTGTTTTTACTTAATTATTAAACCATTTCTTAACCTCCTGAATGCAGTTTTCATATGCTTCGAATTTGGCCCTGAACTAATAGATCCTTTCATGCCGGTGGTTTTGGATGTATGCTTAGTGGAAAGTGTTCTACTGGTGTTTTTCTAAGGGTCACAGCTCTGAGAACTCAGTACAGTTTGTACATAAGACTCAGTGCACCCGAATGTCCTGCTGGCCCTTTGTCTCTGATGAGGAAAACAGGCCACTCTTCAAAACTTCTGCTTCCTTTCCAAGCATGACTGGCTGTGCTGGTGCTGAGCTATCTAACCACCCAAGTGAATCCATTATTAGGATCAAAGTCCTGAAGGAAGAGAAGCAGGTGGCAGGGAGCACCAGGGCAGCCTTCCCTTAACGTCAGAAACACACAGAGGGGCCAGGTCTCGTTCTGGAATAGCCTCCTTAAGAAGGACATGAAGAATGAGAGGAAGACTCATCCACTGGCAAGAACAGCCAGCGCTACAGGTTCACAAGTGAATCTCTGTTCATTTGCCATTCTCAGTATGCGGAGGAACCGCCAAGTGGATATGGCTTTAGCTGCCATTTTGTAAGGAACCATGGCTCGTGAATACACTTGCGATGATACAATAATGTGCTGTTTCATTAATTAAAGGAGTATTTTAACATGCATTACAAATAATGTTAGTAATGACAACAGTAATAGCAGCAAACATTGACTGACTGCTGAGCCATTACTGTCGATAAAGCAGGTGCTATCAACCTGTTAGCAGAGGAGAGAACTGAAGTGGACTATCTCCAAGATAATTTTTTGTAAGTGGAGGAAGAAGGACTCAAATGGTAATGAGAATCCAGAATCCATGTTTTTAATTGCTATACTACATAGTGAAAACCAAAGGAAGCAGAGTACATTTTTTAAAAAAAATTAAAGTAATAAACAGAAAAGCCAGGAAATTAGAGCTTTCTAATGCTCTAATGATGCAGATCAGGTAACCGTGTTACTGGGCAGAGAGTCTCAGTTGTACAGGATGGAAACGGTTCTACACTCCCCTGGCACGGCAAGGTGAAGGCACTCAGGCTAAGGAACTACACACTTAAACATGGTCATGAAGGCAAATATCGCGCTGCACGGATTTTAACACAAAGGACAAAAACAGAACCACAGGCCTGAAAGGGTAGGACCCGGATCTAACTCCTGGCTGGCCTTTCCCACTTTCTGATTGTGTGATTCTGGCTGTTATTTACGGAGTCAATTAATGCCCCGATTCCTTTTGACCCCTAATAAGCACCCCAGAAGCCCAGCCTTTGAGTTCTAGCAGCAGGCAGAGAGCATTTTGCCAGTGACAAGTAAGAATAATTATTCTGAGATTCGATAACGTATATTTTTAAAAGGACTCTTCATCTTTTAGAAGTATTTTATCCTTATGTGTCTAGATAAAATAAAATTATAAATGGGATATCCTCAAGGATAACCAGGGTAGCGGGTACTGGTGACGCAAGGCTGTGGATGGACAGTGTAAAGGCAGGCGGCGGGTGGGCCGGACGACTGCCTCCTTCTGTTCTTGCATGCAGGTGAGTTTCCACCTGCTGAACGGGTGGGGCGGAGGTGACGCCAGGCCTGTCTCCCACAGGGTTTCCTCAGACAGAAGGATTGACAGCACAGCAGTTCTCCACGGAAAGCTCAACCGTCTATGATTATCACCATGATGATCAGGTGCCACGACCTCAGGTGGCATGCGAATGCCCAGAAAAAGCACCAGGCAGTGCTCTCAACGGCCCGACACCGCGTGTCCCTCATTCCCTGCCCCTCTGGCCCCCTTCACTAAGCACACACGCCCTTTCGCCATCCCTACATCATCTCATCACCCTGTGAGGAACTGCATCAGATGCTTAGACGGAGACGCCTCCCTCTCACGGCACGTCCAACTGCCACCTCTGAGGCTGGCCCGGGAAAGCCTGCAGGCACGACACCAAACGTGAGCACTGCCCCTGTGCACAAAGCCCTCCTCCCTCACTGACAGTCACTTCCTAGAACAGTGGTTCTCCACCTTCAGTGTGCAGCAGTGTCACCACGCTCAAGGACAGATCACAGAGCCCTGCTCCCAAGTTCCGGACCCAGGGGCCTGGTCTGGGGTCTGAGCATCTGGAGCTTTCACAAGTTCCCAGACAATGCTGCTGCGTGAGAATTACTATCCCAGAGCATCTATGACAACTCGTGAGGGCCATGTGCGATGGCACAGTCAACAATCCCAGTTACTTGGGAGGCTGAGGCAGGAAGACGGCAAGTTCAAGTCCAGCAACTTAGCAAGACCCTGTCTCCAAATAAAATGAAAGCGGCTGGGGATGCAGCGTGGTGGTAGAGCCCAGAAGAAATTCTGGTGAGACTGGTTCTCCGGCACTGAGCACAGCATCCTAACAGAGCAACACCTCTGGCCCTGCCAAATACAACACATACTGCGTGATAGTGACTCCAATACTCAACAAAAATATAGAATGCTCATGCTGAGGGAGTCTTCAGAGTCTGCTCATTTTTTAGGGACCAACAGACTGGAAAGAAGGGAGAGACCTCCACATGCTGTGTGCGTGGACAGCACTGGGTGTCTCACACGCACTACTGAGCACACACACTCTCGCATCAACACCGAGACACGCGACTGTTCCTGTGTAACAGAGGAAACGGCAGCACTCAGGAGCTCTGTGCCAGGGTGAGTCGGCGAGTCCAGGTACAAGCTCAGGTCCCGGACCCCAAGGCCACACTGCACCTGCATTGAGTTAGGCTGATGTCCCCACTCAGCCTTTACCCACTGCACCTTTACCCACTGTCGAAGAGCTCAAAGAACCTAGACACGATGACCACCTCTATCATCCCCGCTAAACCCTAAAAAAAGAAAAGGTTGTGTCTTCCTAGTTAATTTGTTTTGGTTCTCTTATCAGCAAAACCACGTGTAATACGAGCAGCAATTCACTAAGAAGGCCTTTTGATCCAGAAAGTTTGGCATATCTTTAAAAACTGACAATAATAATGAAGAGAACAATGTTCATTTATCTATAGGAAGTCACATGGTAATAAAGACTCGCCCGGCATTTCCCTTAATGCACATCCCCATGATCTTCCTAACCCTGTGGCTCCACGCAAGAGGTAAGAGTCTATTTCTAGAAGCCCAGGTGGGCCAGCAGCCACCCAACCTTCTTCTCCATCTTACCTAGGGACCTGGGGCCATGTGCTGAGAAAGGCTGATGGTAGTGGGGGTGGAACAGTCCGTCCCCCAGAATATAAATGGGGTCGCCCTCAGCTGTAGTAAGGAATGGTGGGAAGGGTGCCACTCTTCCCTGTATTACCAACAATGTTTTAGAATGCCACCCTTTCCATAGGCACACAGAAGGAATTAAACTGGGCAATGTCTTTGAGATAACAATTTGCCATGTGTTGTAAAGTCCTTCTCATGGAGACAATTTGAAATCAACCTTGAAAAGTGCTCTACGTATGAAAACGAGAAATAAAAATATTAGCCAACTTCTGCGAAAAATTTCAAAGGATTCCTGATATACCAAAAGCCAAATTTCTAGCAATACAATTTAAATGCTAGATTATTGTTCCTCATAGGACATCCATCCTAATCCGCAAAGAATATACATATACATACATATATATATATATATTTTTTTAAATGAAACAACAGTAATGTGAAAGGTAATGCTCATCAAGTTCTTGCAGAATGGCATCCGTCAGGTCTTGATGACAGCTAGTCGTTTCATTCCACTGGGGTCACATGGCTATGCACATGGTTCCTTCTCCTGCACCCGTCACACCCAGGAGGTACCACTCCTGCTGGACCTGAGACCCCTGCACCACATCAGCGAGCACACAGGCAACCCCGCCCTCGGCGTCACTATTGCCCAAGGAAAGCTACTTTTTCTTCATTTTAATCAACGTGCTCTTTCAATTCATTTGAGGGAAAAGCTATACAGAGATGAAAGCAATTTGGGGTTCACCTGGCCAGGTAAATGGCGATCATCTTTCTTCTGTATGTGAAGTCATTGGTATGTACTTTTTTTGGAGCACTTAACAATTGTGTTGGAGAAAGCCTCCAGTGATGCTTAGAAATGCGACACACATTTCCTTTCACACGCCATCAGCTTTTACAACTGTAGCTCCATGAGATGTGAGAGAGAGCTTGGCCAACAGCCATATTTACTAAGGTATAAAATAAGGGTCAGGTTACTTTTTCATAGAAAGAAAAAACATGTTCAATTTTCACTCCCCATGACTTCAGTGGCTACCTGGCTCACCCCTCAGCGAAAGGCAGCCTGCTGTGTGCACAGCCGGGCTCAGCGCCAGTCTAGAACAGGCTCCCGCCGTGCCATCGACAGCTCATAGGTGAGAGGATATCCTCTCCTCATCCCCTTCAACTCAGGATCTACGCATAGAGAAACACCTGGAACAGGTCATCTCTGGTGGTTCAATGTTCTACCTGCAAATCACGTGCCTGTCACCCTGTGCTTCTCGGAGCAGAGAGAGCAGAGAAGCAAAGCCATGGGCATCTGTAAAAACACACCTTTCTTCCTTTCTTTCTTCTTTCTTTCTCTCTCTCTTTTTTGGTTCTGGGGATTGAACTCAGGGGCACTCGACCACTGAGCCACATCCCCAGCCCTATTTTGTGTTTTATGTAGAGACAGGGTCTCACTGAGTTGCTTAGCACCTCACCATTGCTGAGGCTGGCTTTGAACTCGTGATCCTCCTGTCTCAGCCTCCCAAAGTGCTGGGATTACAGGCATGCGCCACTGCGCCCGGTTAAAAACACACCTTTCTAATGCACGTTTCAATCTGTTTGAAAGGAAAAAAGCATCGTGCATTTGTAAAAAGGGAATGCCAGATGATAACAGGAGCCTGGTCTGGAGTCTCTGTGCTATAAGCTTCTGTTTCCTCGCCAGGTGGGGAGGAAGGCACCCTTTCCTTACCTGTGTTAAGCCTGAGACTTCTCCTTTTGCTAGTGGTTTGCTGATAGATGGTGTGAACACTTTGGTGTCTGATACTGGCTGTCCTTTCATAAAATGCTTTCCTGATTCATAAATGTCCACTTCAACCATCTTCCCCATGAATGGAGGGTTCTTTGGCACTAAAACCTTTAAAAAAAATAGTTTTCAGAAAGCTTAGAACAGTGTGAGTTATAGAAAAAGCACAGAGATTTCTCATATGTCCCACACCTAGTTCCCGAGATTTTTAATCCCTTACATTAATATGGCACATTTGTCATAATAAGTCAATCAAAGTTGACACATTACCACTAACTACGGTCCTTAATTGATACAGATTTTTTGGGGGTTGGCCCCTAATATCCTTTTTCTACTCTAGAATCCCATCCAAAGTAGGCGTTAACTTCCAGATGCTCAAGGATGTGGGCCCCGTAGGGTGGGAAGGCATTTCTGGGAGGAGCTCCTGGGTGGCAGGCAGTGCTCTTGGTGGCCAGATGCCTGTCATCCTCAGGCATGTGGAGGGCAAGCGGGGAAATCCCCGGCAGCTAGCCAGCCACTCTGGACAGACCTTGGGTTCACTGCTCTGGGCTCTGCCATGTGATGAAGAAAATAGAGACAATTAGGATGAAAGTCTTGTACTTTCAATACCTTCCAAGTGAGCTGTCAGAGTAACAGTGTGAGTTGACACTTCACATGGAGGACTGCCTGTGTGTGTGTGTGTGTACACTTGTGTGTGTGTGTACACTTGTGTGTGTCAGGAGAGGAAGGTCCGTTAACAGCAGCCTCCTCAGTAACACCTCATGTTGGTGTTCAGTGCTGAGTGACGCCCCTGGCTAATGGCTGCCATTCCCTTCTTTTCCTTTCTGAGCAAAAGCAGGTGCTTGTCGGTCCTGAAGCTGAGCTCCATGTAGAACCACCATGCTGAAGGGAACTTTGGCTGGTTTGTAGGAAACTGTCAGATGGTCTCTTTCCACAAGAGATTACTGATAAAAGTACTTGTTTACCTCGAGCAAATGTTTCCCCTCCTTTGGGACTAATCGGGAGTTTGTGTGCATTACATCTCCTCACACTTCTATTTTAGTACTGGAGCGACCTGCCAGTCTTTTTGAGTTAGGATCCAAATTAAATAGGCCAATTCTAATCCAGCCATACTTTGATATTTAGATACAATCTTCCCCTCTGAAACACATCTTATTTAGAAAAATAATTCCTATGACATCTATGGCTTAGCTGCAGAGGAAAAAAATTGAGACGAGAGCCAGAAGTTCCGCAGCCAGTTTCTCTGGGAAGCTAAACTGGATCTGAGTTTGGTTTTCATGACCCCTGAGTATCATGCTTCATCAAAGTCTCCGGGATAGGTCACCTGGGTGGTGAATTATTTATGACAAGCAAAAGAACTGAAAGAACTTCTGTTTCAGGATATGAGTCCTTTTAAATCAGTTTTATAAAATAAGAAAATCTCTAGAGCCAGAAATCCCTGCAAGATTTGGTACCATTCCGGGGGAAAATAAGTCCCCTTGGTCTGCTGCCTTGATCTGAATGAAGGGCTCAGTGTTTTTTCTCCTCCGGTTTTAATCATGAGAAAAACTCCCACTGCTTGAAATGCAGGAAGTGGCTCAGGAGGCATGCCACTGCCTTTAAATGAGGGGAAAAGCCCCTGCAGCGGCACAGCCCCAGATGACAGGGAAGGACAGGGAGGGGCAGCCCAAACACCACCAAGTGCCCCCCAACCCCGGCTGAGCAGGAGGCAGGCATGACCATGAAGACGCTCTCTGAAGGACGAGTCTAATGAGACTAGGCACAGAGCGGAGCTGCTGGGAAGCCTGCTCAACTGCCATCTGCTGGGGACTGGCCTTTGGGAAGATGCCCCCATATTACTGCAGACCCACTGCCAGTCTGAGATCACTGCACATGCAAAACCAAAGCCGGAGGGCCCCTCGGCTACTGCACCGTGCCTGCTGCCTCAGGCAGTGGCCACCCTTGCCCATCCCTTATCTGACTGCCCATGCTGGCCTCAAGAGCCTCCTGGCGCCAATTCCCAGCCATGACCAGAGGAAAAAACACTTCTCATCTGATGAGGAAGGAGCAAAAAAGCAGGAAACCACTGTGACTTTAAGAAAAGTAGCTAGGTTCCAGAAGGATCCAATCCATGAGCATTCCCAACCCCCAAGAGAGGCTCCCTGCTAGGAGGGGCATCCCACCTCTTCCTGGCCTTTGCCAGTCGGGCCCTGAGGGAGGTGCTGTTTCCTTCAGGAACTTCTGGATTGCTTTCCCACCTGGGGAGGTGGACCCACAGGTGCCGACATGGCAGTCGAGCTCCTGGTGGTACGGCCAGGGGCTGGGTGGGCAGGGGAAGGAGGCTGGAGGAGGGGAGCCCCAGGGCTCCAGCCAAGGCGGCTGGATCCTCACATGGGTCTTCACAGTCATTCACTGAGTTCAGTGAAGGGGCTCTTTCTCCTCTGCTCCCAGCGTTTTTATCAAGGTAGAAGTTAAAACAACAAATACTAGAACTAAACAAAACTGAAAGCCAACTCACTGACCAAACAAAGAAACCAAATGGTTGACAGTGAGAAGAAACCCCGCCCTTTCACGCTGATGTCACCCACACAGACATCCTTCCTATCTCTGAGCAGGACTCTCCTCCCTGACTTTGCCAGGCTGTGGGGATTTGGGAAATGCTAACTGCCTGGTTCCAAACTCCCCAAAGCCTACGGCTGGTCCTGTCAAAGACTAAAGAGGACTGCAGCACTCTAAATACACTTATTCCTTTGTATCAGTTACACTGGAGAATAAGCTACCAAGATAACCCACACTAACTTGGCTGGATTGACGCTGCCAGAGAGCCTCACTGTGGCAAGGTTCAACCCCTTCCCCTTCTGTATCCCCTTTACTTATACTCTCAGAATCCTTTCTCATTTTGCAGAAAATTCAAGAATACTGAAGTACCTCTTACCTGCTCATAGAAGCGATTGTGTGCAACATAAAACTTGGAATCAAAAGATTCTTCTGTCACTAACACTTGTTGTCGTTCACCAATCTGTGGAAAGAAGGGGAGAGAAAAAAGATGAAGACACAACCTGAAAATCCAAGAACAAATGCCAGCCCAAACGGTCCTGGTCCCAGTAATGTCCACCTGCATTAGACAGTAGACGGGCAGTTAGTTATGCAGCACTAACACCGTTCCCATCACTGATTCAAATTTCTTGAAAAGCATTATCTGAGTGGTCATGTAACATTCGCACGGTGTGAACTCTTATTTTCTTACATAGCTACAAAGAAGAACTTGATTGTATTTCTTCCTTTGGCATAAGACAACTAAAGCTTCCAAGACATACCAAAGTCTTCTAAATATCAGTTTGCTTCTTGAAACAAAGTCACAAAACAAGCCAGAGCAAGTTGCTTCTAATCCAAATTCGTGAAAATATTTTGGCAATAGGAAAGGATAGTAATAAACACTAGTATGAGTTATGAGGGATAGAACGCTGAAGAAAGTGCCCCCCAAACTGGTCGCTGGGGCTTTGTGTCCATCTCAATGTCCCACATGATGCACAGCTATTTACTTATTATATACATTTTTCTCTGCCACAGGCAACTGTCTTTGCTACAGCCCGAACCCCGTGTTTGTTTTTGAGAAAAAGTAAATTTATGGGACTACATTTACAATCTAAGTGCACATTTTTAATAAACCAAGTCAAATCAGCCAAAACAATGGTAGCAGTAATGTAACTATCCAAAAAAAAAAAAAAAAAATCTACCATTTCCAAGTGTGTTCTACTGTGAGATGTAGCATTTAACATGTCAATGTTTTTTTTTTCTTTTTTTTTTTAAACAAGGTGGTCACAATGTCTACTCTAGCAAACTAGCTGTATGGAACCACGGTGCCAGATTTATTTTTGCTGTTGTGACTTGATGAACATAACCCTCCAAACTGATGCACACTGGCAAAATGGTTTTTAGAAAGAAATTCCTATCCTCATTTGCAGGGACTTGGACCACGCACAGCAGTCACCACTTAGGAAACACAAGTACCTGCATCACACACCACCTAACGAGAGTCCAGCTCTCCCTCCACTGTACAGTGCCAGTGTCTGAACACACCACCACAAAGTGCCACCCAGCTAACATCTTGTTCTAGATGAAATCCTCTTAGCAAAGGCCGTATGGTTCCTGAGAGGATACTTATCAAGACTTTTAACCAGAACTGGAACATTTATCTCCTTCAGAAAATCAGGTAGCCCAAAAAGAAAGTTCCAGAGCTTCCATGGCTCTGCATGTCAAACAAGACCGGGGAATATGGAGTTTTGCTGAAGTGTATTCTTCTGGAAGGAAACCTGGGATGTTTGCACACATTTCCTGGTGTGAGTTGCTTGTGACTCAGGATGAGTGTCTGTTGATGGTTCTTGAGGAAATCTGCAATTACGCCTCGTCTAGCATGAAGTTTTCAGGAAATCAACAACAACGTGAGGCTGCAGAGCCCTGGACGCACACGCTGCGGCTTCTCTGCTTTCGCTAGAGAGCACGTGGACAGCTGCGGCCACATCTGTGGGCTGTTCCATGTCATCTGGAGAGAAGAATGACAGGAGAATACACAGATAGAAAGCTGGCTGTTTATGCAACAGAGTCCTGGGCTTTCCACCAACCGACGGGGAACTATCTGTAGGTGAGTGTCTGACGCTGTTTGCCAAAGGGCTCAGGGGAACTGTGTGCGGTGACACAGAAAGGGCTCCTTTCCAGCCACCGTCTCCCTGCTGAGGCCCTTCCAGTTCCCCAGGGGGTAGGGGTGGGGATGGGGTGGGCTGAAAGCCAAAAGGAGCGTAGGAGGCTAGGGCTGCAACCCATCTCGCTGCCTTAAAATACACTAACAAAACCAAACAGTCAAGAGCTCTCCTGCATATCTTCTATGAGCGAAGTTGTGTTGGAGTGAATATCAAATACAACCTTTAAGAGAATCCAGTATTTCCACAGATCTTAGGAGTTCTGGAAGGGCAAGTTCAGATAAAACTCTGGAAGAGGCAACTGTGCCTCGGTGTCACTGAAGGGGCCTACAGGCCGGGCAGATGTGCACAAGCCTCAAGTCTCTCTTGTACATGAAGCACGTGCCCTGCACTGTCAGCTGTGGTGCACCTGGCCCACGGGACAACCAGTGTGGCTAAAGACCCTCAGATGAGGTTCACAGTCATAGCCCACCCGCCAGCATCCTAGGAGTGCTTCCATCACAGGAGGACGGGCCTGACCCCAGAGAAGAAAGCAGGGCCTCTGGAGCCACGGCCAGCCGGCTCACCTGAGGCCACCAGGACCTCACCACCCAGCCACCTGTTAAGCTGACGGCAGAGAGAATCCCTGGAAGGGCCAGAGCTCCTTCTGCGGAGAAAGGTGAGAGGACACGGCCTCCTCAGCATCACACCACATCTGCACACACGTGGCATTCTGCCGAGCAGCATCCCTGGCCACCCCCCCACCACCGGGGGACCACGGTGCCCAGGCAGAACCACCCACAGGGGTGAAGGGGCAGCACTGTGAAAACAGCCAAATAAGATCCTGCAAATACTCAAGAGGCTGAAAATCATGGTTTTCATAAAATTCATGGTTGGCAACCCCATGTGACTGTTCAGCAGAGATGACGACGCTGGAACTGCAAGGGCAAGGCCACAGAAGGCTCCAGAGGGTTGGGGCTGGACGGCTGTAACGTTCATGGTCAGGAAGACAGGAACGCTCAGGAGCAGGGACAGTGGCTCTAGCAGAGCCGAGGGAGGGGAAGCTGAAGAGGGCTTTCAGAACCATCGATGCCATGTGTCTGGGCTGGACAGTAGGGAGGAGGACATGGGGTCTGCCTGTGCCGTGGGCCTTCGCTTCCCTCACCTCAACGATAGGCGGAGGGGACAGAACTAAAGAGGAGGGAGGTGACAAAAGACTTTCCAATCTGAAGCCTGAAGTCATCACTCAGGGCAGACCTGTGGGCTAGGGACGAACGCCCCAAGGTCTCATGGAATCAGACGAAGGAGGGAGGTCTCACAGCACAGGCGGGCTCAGTGCTCTGCCAATTACCACTTTTGCTTATTGCACTTAAATTAACAACTTGAGTTTTAACACCCATCGAAGGACACTTACAAAGTCTCTCAAAAGGCTATGAAGTGACTGGACGTTTCCTTAAAAAGGCATCAAAATGTCAAGGAAGACTTTTCTATAATCCTACAAAAGATGCTTCTTTTCCTTCTTGTTTGCTTTATTAAGTGTGTAATATTTATAGTTGATTAAATAAAATGCTTATTTAATTTTTTGTAACGTGTAAGCACTGAAGAGCTTTGCCTGGAGACTTGACCGCCCACTACAGCATTCCTGTGGGACACTGAGTCTCCCTTCTCAAAGCTTTGACCTCCAGCACATCCGTCAGAAGATTAACCCGAGTGTAACTGTCTGAAGCAAGGGGCAGTTCTCACCTGTGAAGCTCGTCCCTTTCTTTAATTTAGCTCCGCGGACTTTTGAAAGTGCTTCCCAGTCTTGGTTCCCACTTTAATAAAGGCTAGGTATACCTTGTAAGTATTCATTGAATACCAGTGGAGAAAGTGATTTTTCCTAGAATGCCCAGGTTTTCATTTAGTACAACTTAACCTTACTTGAAAAAGCCATTTTATTTAAAAAATGAAGTTTAAAAATAGTGTTGCAAAACCATCCCTGCATTTCACAAATGGGGTCACTGAAGAGAGACCCTGCGTGACTGGGGAGCTTCTGGGGCTCCTACTCGGCCGTGGAGGAATGAGTGTGGCCCCACCAGGCAAGCCTGGGTGAGAAGATTCGAGATAAGCCCTTGTCCTTTTCTCTAAACCACGAAGGCACATTGCAAAGGTAGCTCTCCCCTGGACAGCCTAAGAATGTAAGAACTTGGAGGGGCTTGGCAATCTCTGTTTCAGAAGAAAGCAAGGTCCGGCAAGACGGGGTGATGTGCTCAGTCCAGAGAAGAGGAAAGGAGGTCTCCGAACCATCCCACCACCCCTGCCTCTTGCCTGATTGCTAGCTGTACAAGACTCATGACTCCACGGATCTAATTCTGCAGCATGTGACTTTTCCTTAAGTAGAGAAACAGCTGTGACAAACAAAAAACAATGCTTTTAGAATTCAATTTCTGGGTGGATTTCCAGTGTGTTACATAATCAGCTGGCTGTGGCATTTGTGTCACATCTCTGCTTAAAATTTCCCAAGTGCCTGAAGTTGCAAGAAACATCAGTTTTAACCATATGGCCAAAGAGCACGCATAAAACACACACTTGCATTAAAAAAGCAGTGGTTTCCAAAGGAATGTGGTTGCAGAATGAATGCTCCTTCAAGGATTCTAGGTCCCCATTTGTCCTGAAACAAAATCCTACAAGGCTATATAAGGATTTAAAGAGAGACTCTGGAAAGAATGGGTTGAAGAAAGGCAGATGCCACCAGAATTAAACAAAGACATTAGAGTTTGGGGGCGAACACCTTCAACTCAGTAAGGAACGTTACTTGCATAAGCATGCTAAACAAGGAAAGCAAAAGGTTTCTCTTAAAATTATATATGGCTTTAAATACCAACTTTACACAAAGTTTACTTTTTTCTTTCTTTTCACCTGTTTTATACTTGGAAAACCTGAGATGTGGCTTTAGAACATAGTCAATCCAATTTCTATTTTTAAATACTGAGAAAAATTTCAATTTGACTATAGAAACAAATCACCAAGGTCAGATTGTATATATTTGAGGATCATGAAAGATAAATATTTATTTCTTGAAAATAGTTATAAGGTGGTAAAGAAATTATTTTGCTTCCCCTGAAAAATTTCTAACAATGACTTTTCCTGACCATTATTTTCCTAAGGCAAAGAAAGGAGATTAAAACCATACATCAAAAGTTCTTATGGTCATTTATATCATGGTCCTAATAAATTTGAATTTTATCTCTGTTTTTCCTACAAAATATTCTGACATGTTACTTCTGCAGCTAAGCTTTTTTTTAAAATTGTAGATAATAAAATACAATTTTTCTATGTAACTCTGGGAAATGTCCAATGTCTTTCTTTAGCTGCAGTCAAATTAGTTTTATTTTTTTCCTAAGCTGCCTGGAACATGTTAAGGCTGTGACCTTAAACTCTGAAATAATATTTCTAGTGTCTGTGCGAGCGCCTGCCCTCGCACACACCTTTCGACTAATTACTCAGTGTGCTGTGGCCAGTGAACCTCTGTAGTTACACTGGGAAAAAGTCTGCTCTTGTTCTTTCCCAGCTAATGAAAATGATAACCTTTCCATTTTGATTCATCATTCACAACAGGCAGAGCGTGCGACTCTGGGTCTCCAGGGTACCCTGGTCATTTTCCTGGCTGTTTACGTACCCTTCTGCTCTGTGGCCCTGCAGATGCTGGAACTGCAGAACCGGGCCTGCCTATGTAAAAACGGTCAACAGCAACAATGGCAATGCCATTAGAGTTGAAGATCATCCTGTCCACGGGCCACGACACTGGAATGTGTGTCGGAGATGACGACCTCACAGAAAGCAAGGCGGCTCCAGGTGCATCAGAGCTCAATGCCGGCCGCCACCTCGCTGCCGCCCGCAGCCTGCCCACAGCCCATGTTGACCGCTTATGTTCAAAGCGGCTGGACCTGGATCTACTCTTACACAACGACAAAACCCACATTCTATTTGATTTTTTTTTAAAAAAAACATTCTCCTCTGGGTTGGGGGTATAGCTCAGTGGTGAAGTGCTTGCCTAGATGCATGCAGCCCTGGGTTCAGTTTCCAGCACTGCAGAATCAAACGAACAAAAGAATTACCTTCAGTGTGAAAATACAAACATTTTAAAGCTATACTTAGTGAAAGGATTACATATATTCCAGAAGGAAAGAATATTTCTTGGGAGAAGAATATCAATACTTTGAAGTATTTACCAGGCTCACTGGTTAGGAGCCATGAGTATCTTAGTGGCCCCGTTATTTCTTCCCCACGTTTCAAAAATAACTTACACATGAAAAAACAAACTCCAGAACAACGTGGCTGTTCAAAAGTCTTTCCTTCCAAATGAGTGATGCAAGCAAGACACAAAGGCCAGACTCAAGGCAGTTCAACCGCATCACACTGGACTATGAAGCCGTGCCTTCCGTGAGCCCCGCTGGTTTTTCAGTCGCTGGCTGGTTTTCTTCTAGCCACAGGCCCACTCTAGTGAGAGAAAGGCAACCCATGGGAGGCTGTTCCCAGCTGGAGGCGATCATCTCATTCTTCATTACAGAGCTATTTCCATTTGCGGATGGAATGCCACTAACAGTGCCACACAGTTGAGTGACAAACTATGACTGATCCCTTTCTAGCCTCAAAGACCTACACTGAGTGCTGACTGTATCTCCAGCTTGAAAAACTAGTTTTAACCAATGCTGGTACATTCTAGATATTCCAGAACATTCTAAGGCATTACCTACAATACTTCTGTGGAATTTTCAAATTGTGGTAAGAACATAGCATGATGCCTACCCTCTTGATGGACTCATCGAGCTGACCTTCCTTACCAAGACCCTGCACAAGCATGCTGTGTCCACTCTTCCCCACACTGGGCAAGCGCTACACTATCCAGGAGTATGGGGAAGTGCTCAACACGTGGAGGTGGCTCCTATGGCCAGACATTGCCAGCAAAATCATTCCATGAGGTCTTACAGATGAGACTACGTGGGCCACGTGAGGTGTGTGTAGAACCCTTTCTGATTTAAAGCTCATCCTAAAAACTGGGCATACTCTCTGGTCACTTCCACCCTCCTGATCTTTTCCTGTTGGTCCCCGGCAGTCATCGTGGGCAAGACTGAACCAATCTTCTTTGGTAGGCTTCTCAGAAAGGCACAAGAGTACATTAAATAAATACAGTTTTGTCAATTATGCTTCAAAAAGATAAGAAGAAATTGCCACATATTCAAATTTTTTAACCATAAATTTTATGTTGCCATAAAAGGAGCTTTAAAATACTGTTTTAAGTTTGTTTGTTTATTTGTTTGTTTATTTATTTTGGAACTGGGATTGAACTCAGGGGCACTTGACTACTGAGCCACGTCCTCAGCCCTATTTTGTATTTTAGAGACAGGGTCTCATGGAGTTGCTTAGCACCTCACTTTTGCTGAAGCTGCCTTTAACTCGTGATCCTCCTACCTCAGCCTCCTTAGCCACTGGGATTATAGGCATGTGCCACTGCGCCCAGCTTAAAATACTGTTAAAAACAAAACAAAAAAACTAGTTTGCAGTAGTCCTCCCTTATCTGTGGACTCACTTTCAGCAGTTTCTGTTACTTTTGGTCAACTATGATCTGCAAACATTAAATGGAAAATTTCAGAAATAAAACCATTTCAATTGTTTGAAATAAACACAGTTTTCAATTGTGTGCTGTTCTGAGCAGTATAATGAAATCTGGTGTTAGCCTGCTCCATCCTACCCAGGACATGAATCTCTCTTTATCTAGAGGGCACACCCTGTGTGTGCTACCTACCTATTACTATGTTCAGTAGAATGAGATATTTTGAGAGAGATAGTGAAACCTCGTTCACAAAATTTTTACTATGCTATGTTGTTATAATCGTTTAATTTTGCTGTTAGCTATTATTCTCTTACTATGCCTAATTTATAAATATAACTATCAAAGGCATGCACAGGAAAAATAAAAATATATATAGGGTTTGGTACCATTTTTGGCTTTAGATGTTCATAGGGGGTCTTGGGATATATCCCTGCGGATAAGAGAGGATTATTTCACATCAAGTATTATAATAAACAAAGTTCAAAAGTTACAGAAAGCCTATTTGCAGTAATGATGAGTTATAAATATACATAATGAGATAGAATACATGTAATATGTTATATATTACTTATGTATTATATATTACCTATATAAAGAGGTAGTATATAATAGATATGTATTATATATTGCTATGTTACATGTATATATATATATAATATGTATATAGTATTTATACTAGGTAATGATATGATAGGCATATATTAGCTATATAAAGAGGCTTTACAAAACAGTAAGAAAACAATGGATGCCCACCACAGAAAAGTAATTTAAAACAAAACATGCTGACACAGCAATTTAAAACAAAACACAAAAATCCAAATCACCTATATATATATGTAAAAGTTCTGCCTCACTTTCAGGCAAAAAAAGAAAAAATCAACACTGAATAAAGAAATATCCTTTTTCCTAAAAACGGGCAAAAGTCTGTAAGACGACGGGCTAGGCCCCTGGGAGGAAGGGTCACACACACAGGGCACAAGAGGGCACACTGCATCAGGGCTCCTGCACTGCCTCTGGGGGTGCTTGTGGAAGTCGCTTCACTGGTGACGCAGTATGTGAGACAAAAACCAAGGTGGGGTGGGGTGGGAGAAAAGAGAAAGGGAAACAAAGAAAGAAAATGAGAAAGAAGAAAGGCCAGAGCTGAGCTGAGAGGGGCTCCGTGTCAGTGTGGCCAGGCTGCCTGCAGTCACTGTAGTCTCTGCTCAGGCCTCATCCCACAGACCCAGGTGAGACTGTGGACAGCCCAGCACCTCCTGGCCCCCACCAGACACACTGTCCACAGCACAGGACTCAAAAGTATTCAAAGAAAAGATGCAGGCATCTGGAGGGGGCAAGGGGGTGTGGCACACAGGACACCTCCAGCCTCCTTGGTGGCCTGAGGCAGCTCCTTCCACATACTAAATTATGACAGGCTGCATACACTAGAGTGGATTTTTTTAAATCAATTCAGAGTTGGCGTGGATGAAGGAAGAATTAGCAGATCATTTAGTTCAAATTCTGATGAGAAAACTAAGGCTCCTTAGAAAATGTGACTTGGTCAAGGTCATACAGCTCATAATGTCTAATCCATAATATTAAAAATGGATCTTGTCCTGACAGGTGTATTAAGCAAGGGCGAACTGCTCACTCTGCAGCTGCTCCATCCAGCACGGTCGCCACTGGCTACACACGGCCATTAAGCACTTGAAATGTAGCAAAGCCAGACTGAGATCTCGTGCTAAGCAGCAGACACCGTGAAGTGCACACAGGGTTTCACACATTTAGCACGAATAAAAGAATGTGAGACATCACATTCATGTTCACGTTGCTTACATGCTGAAAGAATACCTTTGGTAACTGATCTCAATATATTAGTAAAACTAAATTTTAACCTTTTTAACTTTTTTAATGTGGCAACTGAATCCTTTAAAATAACATCTGTGGTTGATCCTGTATTTCTATTCGCTATGGTTGTCCTAAAACATTATGTTGTTTGCTTTTAAGGATTTAACAGAAATTCCTCACTGTGCTATTTAGAAAGAACTATATTGGTCATTTTTCCAAAACAAAAATTTTAAAATTTGCCACAAACAAGTATCAATTGTGGCAATCACAAATGCAATACTTTGATTTTAGGAAAGAATGTACAAATTGTAAAGGCAGGGATTTTGGATTGCAAAATTGCTCTGACCATGAAATTCCTTTTGCTTTCATTTTCCTGGTTGATTATTGTCGCCCTAAAATGTTAAGGCAATACCTGCTTGCTGGTTGTTTTGAGGAAATCCAGGCAACCAAGGAGAGGCTATCTGAATTTTCCAATCTGTCATTTCCCATTTTGTATTGCTGCAAAAGCCATCATATAAATAACAATGGCACTTGGACTTAAAAGGCAGAAATTGATCATTTCCAAATTAAATTTTTTAAAAAGCCAAAAATGAATGTCCAAAATACATGCTGCCTTTGGTAAGATAAATCTTTTATTAGCCCACCCTATTACCAAAGAACTCAGCATAGATGTGAGCAATAAATAACACGTGCAGCACACCCGCCATCTTTCAACCACTCCCAGTCAGGACTGAGGCTGAGGAAGCAGAAAGGATTAGGCAGAAATCAAAAGAGGGCCAGCTCTAATGGTGTCTAATTAGCATAACAAAGGACACGGCCACAATCTTTCAGCAGAGGGCAATACATCTCATTAAAGAAGACTGAATGACTATTGTGCTCTCCAGCTCCCACCCAGCCCCCTTTCTTGGCTCAGCTCCCGCAGACCCTGAGAGCCCACTGCAGATTCTGCTTTATTGGCCAGGCGTTCAGGCTGCAGGTGAAGAGCCCACTTGTATTAGGTGCACCTGCATCTCGATGCTTTATTCTGACTCCTCTCCCGCTGTGAAAATGTAGCTTCTTCAAGCACATACAAGTCCCGCTATGCATTTTATAGGAACAAAACATGGAGGAAGGTCAATGATCTAAAGAAACCCGCATAAGAGTCCCCCTTGAAATGTCTTTATTTAAAAGAAAACTTAGGTATGGTTCACTTCTCCTATTTTGATTTTCTCTTTAATGTTAGTTCCCTGTCAGACTCAGTGAAACTAAAATGAAATTCTACCAAATTTGAGTGCAACCGGTAACGAGCTGGGTGCACAGGGGTGAGCACATGCGTGCACGTGTGTGTGTACACACACAGATGCATGCAACCATCATGTAATATAAATGGGAGTAGTTTGGTTCATACCTATCCTCTCCCTATTTCCCCTTAATGATGGACCAGTGAGAAAATATATGCAGTGAACACAAGGAAGCCGAGATTGCAGACAAGCAAATGGGGAGTTGCTGTGTATGTTAAACTAAGAATAAAAGATTACACCTAAGCCAAGAAAAAATGTTTTCTTTCAGGGAGATTAGGAAGAAAGACGAAGCTTCAAGGAATTTAACATACGTTTTCGTGTCAATCTACTTTGTGAGAAGGACTGAGGGGCGAGGAGAGAAAAAGGACTATTTTTTTTTTAATTTTTAAAAATATACCTTTATTTATTTTTATGTGGTGCTGATAATGGAACCCAGTGCCTTACACATGCCAGGCAAGCATTTTACCACTGAGCTACAACCCCAACCCCAGGACCAATTATTTAATCCAAACAATTTTCCATTTTGGGCTGTAGTTTTTGATCAGTGACACCTTTCCAAAAGGAATTTCGTATGAGGGTTGCTTTGGTGTATTTTGTTTAATGGCCTCTCCTGCCAAATAACAACGTTACATCGGGCTGCTCTAGGAAGAGCTGTTTATCACAGATGTAGACAGGAACCCTGCAATCCTTCCCAGACTAAAGAGCAGAAAGGCAGCCAAGTCACAAGAGTGGCAGGAAAATCTGAAGCCACTCAGTCCGCCTGGGTTTCCAAGCCCAGGGAAGATGACTGCAGCCCAGGAACTGAGGCCTTGAGAACATTCCAGTCATTAAAGCCATGGACTGGGGACCTGGGGCAAGTGGTTTCAGTGCTATAATACTCTGCATGTGACAGCATACAGATAAAACGAACCTTGGGATATCGCTTAAATCCCAGAAGGCCCTTCTCTGCGTGGTAAAATTCTCAGCATCCAAGAGTTGGTTTCCGCCCTCCAACCCCCAGGTGGGGTGGAGTTTTTGTTTCTCTCTCGCGTTAAATAGACAGGAGAAATACACACATACCCGTATGTATACTTAGTTCTTGCCTTAAAGTTTTGTCAAAATATAGCATGCAAATGTAACACATTAGAAATCCTATATTGCTTCTCTTTTTTTTTTTTTTTTAAAAGTACCTGGGATTGAACCCAGGGGTATTTTAACCACTGAGCCACAACTCCAGCCCTTTTTATTTTTTATTTTGAGGCAGGGTCTCACTAAGTTGCTTAGGGTTTTGTTAAGTTGCTGAGGCTGCCTCTGAACTTGTGATCCTCCTGCCTCCGCCTCTTCAGCCACTGGGATTACAGATGTGCGCCACCGCGCCTGGCTCTATCACTTTTAGAGTTCAGTCACACAATTTTGTATTTTGGTCCCAGTCAGTGACTAGATCTCTCAAATGAACCATAGTCCCGGGGGCAGGTTGGTAAGACTGTTTTCCATTTTAAGACAGAACCCAGCCAATGGACAAGAGCCTGAAGATGACTAAACAGGGAGTTTGGAAACCTCTGGTTCCTTCTGCCTCTGCCACCAAATTAGCTGTTTGACTCCAAGTAAATTAGTTTACTTTTAGGCCTCAGTTTCTTTACCTGAAAAAAATGGGAAGAAGAGGTAGGTGCGAAATCAATAATCTGTAAAGTTGTTTCTGGGTCAACTATTCTGTTTCTAAACCAGGAGAATCAGCAAAGCATCCCAGTGCACGCTGGGAAAGGTGAAGTCTTCCAGTCCTTGCCGCGGTAGCCCTTCTGTGGACATGGAAAGGGCCACTCAGCCTGAGAACGTGAAGTCAGCGCCCCCCCCCCCCACTCCCCCCGGGCTTCTTCCTTTCCCTTCCAGTGCCCACAGACTCTGGTGTCAATGGTGTTGGCCAAAGGATAAATAGTACAGAGCAAGTCCAGCAGCAGGTGATGGAAAGAAAGGGAGTCTGTTCTGGTAATGCAGCTGAGAGCATCCCTGGGCCTCCGGGTGGGGTAGGGGTGGGGCCTGTATTTAACTAAGTCCAACATTCAATTCATCTTCCATTTACAATAAAAAGATAGCTCTGTGAGCTGGAGTAGAAGGTGCATGCCTGTAAATCCCAGTGACTAGAGAGGCAGAGTCAGGAGCACCAGAAGTTTAAGGTCAGGCTTAGCGGCTTGGCAAGAGACCCTGTCTCAAAAAAGATTAATACAAAGGGCTGGGGAAGTAGCTCAGTGGTGGGGCACCCCGGGTTCAGTCTCCAGTATCCCAAAAAGAGGTATCTCTTTTTGAAACACATTCATGATTTTGACATTATTCCTAGATATCTTTATTTAAGTAGTCACGAGACAATTTTAAGTAGAAACTATCGTGTGGCTGTTTCCATTGGCTGCTTCAGAGCGGTAGCAAATTTTAGAAAGCAATGTTGTATGAATATATGGGAATTATTCAGAGTCCAGACTATTGTTCAACATGCTAACAAGGCAGAAGGCTGTGGGAGGAACAGGTCCTGTCCCTGAGGAGCACAGCTCGGCATCCCTGGTAGGTGCACCTTCCTCCCTCCTGAGGGACCAGCCCCCCAAAGCAGACAGAACCCTCTGGCTCCCATCTCAAAGCCATGACTCAAAAAGATCGTGGATAAGTAAGACAAAGCACATTTAGTGCAGAAAAAGGAAAAATTTCCAATACTGATAAATCTGCAATTCAGTGTTTCAGTAGCTACTGGAAAGATGAATTGTGCCGGGGGGAGAAAACCCAAGCAGCTTCTTGTCATATCTAAAACATGATCCTGTGCCTGCCTGAAAGAGTTAAGGCTCTATACTGTATAAATATTTATCATTCTTCTTTCAAAAGGATAAAAAAAATTTCCTCTGCATACATGAATTTCAGATTGCTAAGCAAACATGAAGATATGGTCAGGGGCCCATCATCTTAATGAGGATATGGTAATGCTTTTTTTTTTTTCCTGCTTATATGTGATCAAAACCTAGAGGTTTTGATTTTATACCAAGGCATGCACAGAGCCAGGAGCAGTTAATGCTTTTAGAAGCATATGGATGGGGTGACAGGAATACCATCAAGGGCTTAAAGTGGGACCAGGGTGAAAGATTCATTAAAAGTGATAAATAGGATATGCCTTTCCTAATGTTCTGCAACTGCATATTCAATACGGCAGACCAGTGACTATGCATTTTAACTGTCTTTATTTTTAAAAGAGCTGCCAGATTTTAATTACAGATTAAACAGTTATTTGCAAATGAGTACCTCTTCATTAACATATAAGAATCATAACAATAAACAATTCTCTGTCACTAAACAGCATATAGGACAGCATAAAGTTTAAGAACAGGATGGGAGGTGGGGGATTACTATAGTAGGGCAAAATATCCTATTTAATTTGAGCAAACTGACTGATTACCTTGACATTTTTTAAGGGAAAGAAATGACCTAGATGAAAGCTCACAAGATCCGAAGTTACACGAGCAGAGAATTTTCTTTATTTGCAGCTATACTCACCATTTCTAAAACAACGCCTGGCTTGTAAATGGTTCTCGAATATTTGTTGAGTGAGGGAGTGAACCTGCTCTTCACGGGCGAGTAGCTGTGTTTTTGTGGTTATACTGTCGATAATATATATAAAAAAATTCTAAATTAGGGTCTAATCACCAATAGCATTCTTCTCAATTTTTTCTGTGATATATTCTAAGGGTCTTAGAAGAATTCCATCCTGCTGTTACCACCATCACAAAGAGCAGCACTACTAATCTTATTTCATGTCATTCCTATCTGTCATTTTTATATGTGAGCTTCTAATTCAAAGCAGCAGTACAGAAAATTCAAGTGACTTGCTCAGCACTACTGTGTGACTTAGCCAGAGCTCCCAGGTGCTGTATCCTGTAGTGCACAATACGGTCTCATCTCTGCTATACAGAAAAGCATAAAACAAGCTCTTTAAGAGAAAATAAAAGGTACTCTAAGAACCACTAATACCTTCTATCAATACCATAAGCAGAAAAAGATGGGAAATGAATTTCCATTATTACCATTCACTAATCAGTAGAGAAAAATGTGGAATAGTTAAAATATGTTCTCAAAATGGCCATCTAGAGTTCTCTGTTTTGTATTAGGTTATAAGATATCAAATATGAAACTGTTAATGTTAAAATGCAAACTCAGAAAATCAACAAATGAGATTTGCAGTTAGATCTTTTAAGTTCATTTTGTGATGCTGTCACAGAATATCAGAGACTAGGTAATTTATAAAGAAGAGAAATTTCTTTCAGTTTCAGGGGCTAGGCAGTCTAAGAGCTAGGTGCGGGCATGATGAGGGCCTTACTGTGTCATAACATGGTGGAAGGCGGGAAGGCAAGGAGAGGGTGACGGTGCGAGGGGTGCACACACATCCTCCACATGGGAAAACACTTGCGATGACAGCACTAATCCATCCATTTGTAAGGCTGAGCCCCCACCGCCTGATACTCCCGCACTGGCAGTCAAGTTTCCAAACACAAACTTTGTGGGACCCATTCTAACCATAGCGATCTCTAAATTGAGTTCAGCAAGATGAAGATACTTGGGGCTTTCTTCTGTCAGAGGTTGGGAATCAAAGTCAGAGAGAATAATCCTTGCTCATCAGATCACAATCTGCAGACAAAACCACAATTCTCCAAAAGATGCAACTGTTCCCTCTTTTTGCAAAGGAGAAGGAAAGGACATACAAGAGGAATAAAAGTTAATGAAGCAAAATTGTAGCCAGAAGGGCCACTCATGCCTAGTCAAAAAGGACCTGGAAAGATGTTTTTAAATGCAAAATGTTAAACCTGTTTCCTGAACAGTTAATCTGATTGGTTTAGACAGTGCCCCTGAGCCTCTGTAGAAATCAGAGAAAGATCAGGTAACTATGGTTAACCTCGGCTTGGCTCGCCTCTGAAAACACCAGCAGGTGGGACAGCTGACTTCCCAGCCCAGTGGTGTGTTCCGGGCATCACAAGGACCGGCAAAAGGTACCTTAAAGGTCGCACACTCTTTTTCACATGAAGGTGGGAGGGTTGGAAGGACTGATGAGGAAGTTCGAGCCTCAGATGGAAAAGTTAATTCTCCTCCTCCCAACCACCGTGACCACAAGCCCAGGACCGGCACCAGCACTTCTGGCCTGTGCTCAAACAGTTCACCTTGCTGCACCACCAAGGGCCCCACGGGCAAGCGCTGCGTTACCTTCACCTGACACTCAAGGAAACCAAGGCCATCCAGGGTCTTTGCTAAAACCACACAGTTGATGATGGCACAGATGAGTGGCTTCCATGTTGTTAAGACGCTCTAAAGGTCACAGTGACGGTCTTGGATTACTCTGGAGTGCACAGACAGAGGCTCGTACAGCAGATGGAAGGAGGGATGATGCGGGCGAGCGCTAACAGCTTAGAATATTCAGTTCCCAACATTTTACTTCTGATTTTTTTAAATTATGAAGTCGTACCTTTTGAGCAGACAATTACAGTCATGTGCTGCAGGGCCACGCTTCAGCCAACAGTGGGCCACGCATGTGCCACTGGTCCTGAGGGGTCGTATCACCTAGTGTCCCCAGAGCCCTCAGTTGCAGGAGCTCACCCTCTGATGCTCATGGTGACAAAGCTGCCTAATCACGTGGTGGGAGGTGTCATTAGGTGACCCATGACCATCTTTCCAAGTTCTTTATATTGCCAGAAAGCTAATAGGCATTAAAAAAGAAAAAGAAAAAATGCTGACTTTAATGCTAATTATTAAAACACGCACCTTGAACACCTAGGAGAGCCCCCTGGGGAGCTGCTTCCACTTCCTCCCACTAGACATCTCAGGTTCAGAGCTTGGCCGTATTTTCCTGAGGTTAAATAGGCTCTCGCCCGATAAAGGAAGGAACTGTGTGCCAGTGAGCCCTGTGAGGATGAGGGGGCGCATCAGGGCAATTTGTTTTATAAGCCTATTTATTCCACTGTCCCCCGCCCCGGCCTGGGCAGGCACCTATACCCTACTCTCTCCTTGAAAACCTGGGACCCCCTTGCAGAGCTGTCCTAGCCTTTCCTAACCCTGAAAACCTGGGAGAAGACACGCAGTGCCGCGCAGCAAGGGAAGAGGCCCTGCCCTCCCGATGGGCGTGTGGCTCGCCAGGCAGAGGTGAGGAGACAGCAGATGCTGCCAGTCTCCCAGCGCTGTCGACTTTCAGAGTTGAAATTTTGTTGTCTGGTTAAGAACTAGGAAAACCGCTGGCAGGCTGGAGCCATTCCCCACGGTGCCTGCTCTGCTAGTGGCTGCCACAGCGAGGACCCTGTGGGGACTGGAGGCTGGCTCTGCGCCCTGCTGTGCTCCCTCTGGGATCCTCACTTAGATCCGAGCATAGCCAGGTCTCTGAACAAGCGAGAACAGATGCCATCCCTTAAGCGACCCACAGCGGCTACAGGAGAGTACGTTGTTGGGATACCGTGTCATGTCACGCCTAGGAAGGTCCAGCAGTGGCTCGAGTAAGTAGGTGTCTGGAAACATTTTTTTGTTATCAGTTTCAATCAGACTAATTCCTTTTGCAACAACTTTTTTCAACATGACCCCCTCTTTTTTTCCAAACGGAAGGTCTTGTAACAAAATTGAATTAAACATGAATTTTTAAAAACTGTGTTCCATGTTTTGAATAGATACGGCAGCCTCTTGACGAGCTTAGAATCACACAGGGCACACTGTACTAGCAGCAGTCATACCAGCTGCACCGTCACTGGAGTCACAACATAAATGGCTGAGGAATTACCAAGAAACTGTAGACACTGTGCAAGAATTAGATTATAAAAGACCCTTCAGTATGTAACTCCAGTCACACTTTAGAACCACGATGAGAAAGCCAGTCTCTGCTACCTTATGTTTCTCCATATCACACTGGCCTTCCCTTGGATACTTTTGCTTGACCCATTAATCTCTCCCTCTCATCTCCTGTCCTCTGCTTACAACACTGGGTGGAATTATATTTCAAGTCCCATTTCCTCAGTGGTTGACAGACTAGAAAATCATCACCAGGTGACAAAGGGCTGGGTGTGAGATTCAGACTTGGGACAAGTGTTCAGTGCTGCATCTACGACACGGGAAGAGCTTACATACCAACTAAAAGGCTGGAGGATGCGTTTCAAAGTTTCACTTCTCCGACTGGTTTATTCAACATTCTGGTTAGGTGGCTAGGCTATGGGGCAGTGTTTATCAAAAGTATCCTATGTAAACCATGTCTTTCCTCTCATCAAGTTTTGGAAAATCATCAAGTGTACCAGTTAATGATGATTCTTCGGTTTCCATATAGAACCAATGTTTAAGGAGATGGAATGGCTCTCTTGAGATAGCATATAACAGAAAAAAATAGACCCGTTGAAAACCTGAAATAACGCCCAGATAGGCTGAAGGCTATATTTCACTCTTCAAATTCAGCTTCCCATTTTGTAAATCAAGAGCTCAGGCATTGTTCAAAACTCCTACTTTCCTCGTGTATTCAGTTTTAGCAGTTAACCAAAGGAGAGTAGAAAAGACATCTCATGAATTGAAGCTTCTAAACAGAATTAAGCAGTTAAATCAAATCTAGGAAGAACATGAATTACAACCATCACAACCCAGTACTTCCTCTTCCTGTATTTAATAACAGATACAAGCTCCGCAAGATAAAACGTGCATTTGGGATGAGGGCGGGTGTTGATCGGTTTATCAAAACAACCATTACCATGATACATAAAAACCAAATGTCATGAAAATGGAAATAAGACGGTGAATCTAAGTGGAGGGGAAACCTCTAAAGCAGGAAGGGAGTGACCTAGCCTTAAACACAATGTAGGATTTTACAGACTTGCATTCTGTTCAAGTCTGCTTACGTGAACTGAGAATACCCCCAAGTCTAAAATCATGTTTCAGTATGATTCTAATTTAAGGAGAAGGAGCCTCACTTATACAGATAACTCCAATGAACACCAAAGATGGGATTTCTCCAATCCTCCTCCTCTACGGTTTGCTTCTCAGAAACCAACGCCCATCCGTGAAGTCCCTTCCATGCTGCGAGGGCAGGAAGACCCTCTGTGGGCACTGCTCCGAGCACACGTAACATCCTTCATAGGCAGGCAGCTATCTGCACAAATGAATTCAAAGACATATTTTTTCCTGCTTTATTTAGACTATACTTTGGAAAAGAGACCAAGCCGATTCAGCCTTTGATCACAGAGGAGAGGAGGCGCTTAGTTAGCAGCTCTGCTTGCTGTAATAGCACGTCTCCTTATAGGTCACTCTGGTCACTTCTTTGGATCTTGCTGCTTGGCCTGGTTGCAATACCACCAAGGTAATCACCATGGATATTCAAGCAATCCAGGTTTTCAACTACTTAATGCAGAGAGAACTGTTCTTACATGCTCTATTTGTGTGCATGCAAACCAAAGCCAAACCTAAACCTTTAACAGGTTCCCTTACCATACAGTTTTAAATGACAGTCGACTCCTGTTCATCTAAAGATATATGCCAGGAAAGGATCTCCATTTTGCTTTCTCATTTAACATATGAAAATAGTAAGCACTTGACAAACATTAGCCCACTGGTATTTGCAATATCAATGCTTAGAGCCCCTCACATGGTACCAATCCCTGGATGAGGAGTTGGAGAGCCCTAGGGACTAAGTTACAGGCTGTACAGCTAGTGGGTGACAGGTATGCTGTGTCTTCAGGTGGGACAGCCTGGCTCCTAGTCTGAGCATTAAGCCACCAAGCTATGGTGCTGCATCAATTTTAAAGCCAAGTTGTAGTTATGAGTCACAACAAAATGCCAACCTAATCCCAGGGCTGATCAGTACAGGTGCCAGCTATGAAGTACAGTTGTTCCTCCATTAATGGGAGACCTTCGCTAAACCAATATGAAATAGTCACAACTGCAGGAGATGAAAGTCGAATGACACCTTTGAGAAGTGGCTGAGGGATCAGACTACGCAGCTACGATGGCCATATACAACACAATGCACACACGACCATGCAGATTTTGAAAGTGAAAGATTAACTCTGTGGAGGAAAAGCAGAAGGTGGTTCTACTCTGACCGTAGGTGTAGGTTCGCCTGAGTTGAAGTTCATATCACTGCAGTTGAGCATGGCCTCTGAGCTCCCTGACACCAGGGCAAAGGCAAGGCATGGCTACCTAGATGAACTCTTCCATTTCAAGAAAGGTGGGTGGGGGTCAAGAGCCTTCATTTGGAAAGAAAACTGACTCCTTTTATTTTTGTGGTGCTGGAGATGGAACCCAGGGCCTCACACACGAAAGGCAAGGGCTCCATCACTGAGCTATACCCTCAGCCTTACGGAAAGCAGACGGAGTCAAACTAACAGAAGCGTAATTCTACCCATTGAGTAAATGGCTTTTAGAGTCAGTGAACCTATGTTATCATTCCTGTCTAGGTGAGTGCGTTGTATGGGGGAGCTGCCCAAAACACATCAAAAGAGAACACCAAGCGTACTGCCACATCTAAGTCACGGCGGTTTGGCTGTGGCACAGCAGTTTCAGCTCTGCCATGTCACGGAGCGTCATTAAGGCTCAACTAGATTAACAGCCTCCTAATGGGATACTTGACTCTATTTTATGTCTCTCTGATCCATTTTCCATAATCCATCTAGAAAGAAATTTTGAAAACTTGAGTCTTGTCATGTCGAGCCTCCACTTGAAACCCCGCAGTGGTCCCCCTGCTCTCAGGAGAAAGCCCTGCCACAGTCCCCAGATATGCACACAGGAGGCGGGATGATGCACATACCACGGTTCATTTAACCACTTTCCCATTAATAGACACCTGGCCGGGTTCCAGGTTTTGGCTATTACCAACACGTCCCTTTGGATACATGGGTGAGCATTTCTCCTGAAGTGGAATTACTAGGTTGAAGGAAGAATATTTATGCTCATGATTTTCACACACACAGTTAAATTGCCTCCTAAAATGGCTTTATCAATTTATACTTTCTCACATCATTTATGAGAGCTTTTTTCCCTACAGCCAACAACATTGTATGCTAGCAATTAAGAAAAAAACAACTTTTGCCAACATAAAAGATGAACAAATATTTTTGTTGTAATTTCCATTTTCCTAATTGCCAGTGAGAGGGAACACCTTTCATATGTTTATTGTGTATCTTTGCTCATTTTTCTGTTGTGCTTCAATTACTGGATTATAATTATTACAAATATTTTCCCTGACTTATTGCTTATCTTTTAACTTTGCTTAGCATATCATTCATTATGTAGAAGATTTTAGTATCTTTGCACAAAAATTTATCAAAAACCCTGTTGGGCTTTTTGATTAAGATTATACTGAATATGAATAAACTACAAGGAAACCCACCATTCTGTATAAATATCAATTAAAAAAAGATTATATTGGCTCTGTAGCACAAGGGTGGGGAGAGCTGACATGAGGACACTGTCCTACCCAGGAGCATATTAGGTTTTATTGTTTAAATATATCTTTTGTAATCTTCAGGAAAGTATCAGATTTCATCATAAAGGTCTGGCCATTTCTCTCTCCTGTTACATTTATTTCTTGGCGTATTTGCTCATTTTCTGTTGGGGATGAGATCTTTGTCTGTTGCATGTGTTTGTTTAAATTGTCCTTTTCTGGCAGTTTGACTTTTCCAGGGATCTTGTAGCTGGCACGCCCTTCATCGTCTCACCAGTTTTTCAGTTAACTCGCTAGGATCTGTTGTAATTGAGCGCTTCTCTGTACGTCAGACTGAAGATTTCCTGAGAAGGAAAATCATTTCCACATCTTCAGTGCCGTGCTGCCACTGCCCGGGACAGGTGTCTACCTCACATGCAGTGGGTGATCAGTAAGTGCTGGTATACTAGACAGAACCAAGTGCAGATTCAGAAGTGGGTGCAATGTACGTCCACTTTTCTTGACCAGTTATGCTTCTTGAGGGTTGAACCTAGAATTCTGCTATGCAAATGCCTAATGATCAACCTAGGACAACACAGAGGAAACACCAAAAGCATTTTCCTAAACCAGCACTGATGTCACGTTCAAACAGAGCAAGGGAGCCAGGCGAAGTGGCACATCCTATAATCCTAGCTATCCTATAAACCAAGGAGGCTGAGGCAGGAGCATGGCAACTTGGAGGCTGGCCTGGACAAACCAGTGAGACGCTGCCTCAAAACAAAAGAGTGAGAGGGCGGGGGTGTGGCCTGGTGGTGGAGCGCTTGCCCAGCACGCACAGCACCGGGGCCCTTGGTTCAATCTCCGGTGCTGCCAAGAACAAAACAGAGACCCACCCCATCAGCAACATCTTCCGGCCAATGCCATGATGCTTTCACCCCCAACCTTGTAGATGAGGAGCCTAGGGGTCTCTACGTAACACTGTGTGTGAGTCAAGCTGACCACAAAACCACTTGTCACTTGTCATCCTAACCCAGCTGTGGCTGGGCGTTATTGACCCACCAGTGCCTCTTCCGTGGAACCCAGCACAGTCTTGTCATCCACTTGGGGGCATGTGTCTGGCATCTTAAGGGACAACGCTGAAGACAGGCGTCCACTGACTCCACTGGGCTGTGTGCCCCGCACGCCACCCCGTCACCACCGTCGCTTTGCTTCCCACCCTGGTAGGTATGAGTTTGTCTGCATTCATCAGAAATTTGGTGGCTTTTCTGTCACTCTCTTTATTCTGTCAGAAAACTGAGAAAGCCACAGAGGGCTATGTGAGTCTAAGTCACACGGGTTCCTGGTAGGGCACAGCATTTGGAACTTCTGCTCATTTCTGCCATCTCGGTGGACTTCGTAAATGTCCTCTCTCTTCTTAGTGACCACCCTGCAGATTCTCTCCCTAATTGTGCTTGTACCTGCCTTCCTTCCATCCAGGTAGAGGTCTTCCTTTGTAGGTTCCTTTCTTGATAGAATTCCCCCCCTGCTTCTCGTGTGAATTTCCCACAAGTCTTCACTGGCCTGGAACTTGGTCTTGCAGGCCAGGAGCTGTGTCCACCCTAAATGAGCCCTGTCTCAGGTGGAGAAGAACACACTTACACATTCATGTTTTGGTGAGGGAAGGTACTTATCGACAGGAAGAGAGGAGGAGCAGGAGAAAGGGCGAGACAGCAATAGATGAGAATCCAAGGTAAGACAGAAAGGGAGGAAAAAACCTGGAAGCTCTGTGGGTTGGTGGGTAAATACATTACCAAAAAGAGAACTGCTTAAGAGCTTGCTATATACATGGGCTGTAGGTACCACACGGCACATCAGAAATTGTTTTTATAGCTCTTGGAAACTACACTGATATTTAAAATATTCCCTTTAGCCCTTCGAAACAGATGGTACACTTTTTATTTTGGATTAACCCTTCCAACTTTTCCCAACTGAGGTGTATTACTTTCTGATTTGTAAGACAATAGCTTTGAGTCCAAGGAAATAAGCAATCACACATAAAAAGGTTTTGCATGTGTGTAGTGAGGTCGGGTAAGTTCTTCCCAGTAGTGAATGGAAATGACTCTCTCTGCAGCCTCCATGTGCGATCCGCACAACATCTGCACAAATGAGCTGTCTCCTCAGGCTGGCTGACATTTCAGGACCCTGATAACGATCCCATCTTGATTTCATCTCGGGCCCTTGGTGAGCAGTGCTGTGGAAGCAACTGCTCCCGTGGCATCACTGTGTGGGGTGTGGTGCTTCCCAGCCAGGAGACAGCAGCTGCCTGGTGCTGAAGGCAGGCTGGCAGGATTGTGTTGATTTCAACCTGACCATGCTGATCGATGTGACTACATTTTCTACTGTGCATGAGCCACCGGCCTCCAGTTCTCTGGAGTCAGCCACAATCTTTGGTGACACACAGGATGCCCACATGCAGTCTGGAATTATCACATCGCCATTCCTCGGGTTTGCTGAGGACCTTCTTGGAACACGACAGTTCCAGGGGCTTCTGTAGAATAAAATGCCTCGGAAGCTCATCACAGATTCTGATGTCAGCTTATAGGTCCCTGAGCCTCCCTAAGGCTCATGAAGCCACTTGGAAAATAGATTTTATTAAATGAAATGAAATTGGTGACAGTCCTGACTTATTTCATTGGTGATGTAGAGTGTGTTAGACAGGACACTGTCACCTGGCCATCCATTAATACACCTAGAATTTTGGTCACTTAATCAGTTCACAGGGTTTACAAGTTGTCTCAGAATGGGCAGTCTCTGTGGCAAAGGAAAGTCAAGGTTAGAATATGGAGACCCTTGCACTTTCCATAAATTTGATGTAAGAAGATTTTTTGTTCTTGATCAAGGTGAGGCCTAAAATTATTAAATAACTGGTTACACAGGCTAAATATACTGGGTGGCTACTGTTTGATACAATCCTCACTTCTATTCTACTCTGATTGCTGTTTTCATTCTAAGCTAATTAAGTGTTTTTGGTACTTATGGAACAGTCCTCCCAAGTTCAGTCATGGTTACTTTTAGTGGCACATTCATTAGAAGTGATTAAGTCAATCGACTGTCAGCTTTGACAGTGCACTGGGCAAAAGTATTTGGGAAAATCGAAATCTAGCAGTATCATTACTCAAACTCCTCCATGCCTGGCTCAAAAACTCCACTGAAACTACTCCTAAGTTCATTAGAACCCAAGAATGGACAAAAAGCTTATCACAGTTCAGATTCCACGCTGGGCTTAGTGAGCTGCAGGGACTGTCATGCTTTTGTGATCTCAGAGCGTTTTTACCTACATCATCTCATTCGTTCTTTGGGACAACCATCTGAAGTATCATCACATCCAGGACACAGGAAACAGGCTCCCAGGGAGCTAGTGACATGCCAAGGGTGACCCGGCTGGTAAGCGGTGGAAGCAGACGTCCCTCTGGGTGTCCAGTCTCCCCTGTCTCCAAGGGTGATTTTCCTTCCATTTTTACACCGTCCCTGGAGTACACCAACAGCAACGTGGGCGTGAACAGGAGCGACCCTGGGACAGGTGCCATGGGCTGTGGTGTGTGCAGCAGCTGCTCCCTCACCACAGCTATCTGATCACTCCTTCACCAAAACCCGTGTGCAAACAGTTCACAAGAGATCAACACTTCCCTTTCTACAACGGCTTCCTCTCAGCTTGCCTCGGTTTCTCCACCTAACAGTTTTCAACAGTCCAGCGTCAGATAACAAGGTCTGCTTTGGCTGATGTCCAGTGGACCTACAGACCTGGCCCGTAAAGGAGGAGCTCAAGGAATCAGCCTTGCACAGACCTGGGTGAGAGGCACTGTGCACACGGCCACCCGGCTAGGTCTACGCCGATTCTTGCCCAGCATGGTAGATAGGATCCACTGCGTGCTACCCTCAATCTCTCCCATTCTCTTTGATTAAGCCTTAAAATAGACAATAGAATTTCCTTTACACAGTTCAAATCTCACAGCCTGAGATGGGTTAATGGTCCCCCCTCACCTGCAATCCAGTCCAACCCCGCGCTGCTTGTGCATGCCACCTCTCAGCACTCTTCTGCGCAATATCCCACTTCCTGGCGACACTAAAAAACTCCCCGAAGTTCTCTGAATGTGGAGTGCTCGCTCATACATCTGGGCCTGCAGCTGCCCCACTGGCCCCCCCAACTTAATTTCTGGGCAACCTGCAATAGCAGTGGAAGCTAATTCTGTGCCAGGCATTGTTATAAGTGGTTCACGTGTGAAACGTGTGACACAGCCAGAGAAAAGCTCATGACGGCTCTGAGGTGAGTCTACTGTTAGTCCCATGTTACGATATGGGAAACACCAGCACAGAAAGGTCATTTTCCAAAGGCCACACGGGCAGTAGACGCGAGGGCCAGGCTGTGTCCAGGCAGTGTGCTGCCAGAGAGGCCTCGTCAGGAAGTGGCCGTCAGCTCAGGCTCTCCTCCTCTGTGATGCCTCCTGAGTGGCCTGTCCTCGGGCAGGTGAGGACCCTCTTATTGGACACTCAGTGTATAATACCTCGACACAGATTCCCGGCCAGCCTCCTTGATCTGGGCAGTGAGCATTTCCCACATGCTCAGCACACGACCAGTGCTAAGGAAATGCCGTTCTGAACCCAAATGTGTCACTGGAACGACAACAGTATATTCACACAATCCTTTACGAGTGTAGCTTTCTCTCAGGGTTCTCAAACGAGACTATTCAACATTTCCTACTGCATAGAAGCAGAATAAATAAGATGGATAATCATAAGGAGTTTTTAAAAAACCAAGATGTAAAATGAAGGTATTTATGTATTTGTTCGATCTATTTAGAACTGCTCTGAGCGGACAAAAATAATTTAATATTCTCATTAGCCACTGACTAGTTTTTGGCTCTTCATGGTCTGACCCCAGAACTCACAAGGATGTTGTTCTTTTTGTTGTTAAGACAAAAAATTCAGCACCATGCATCAGGAGAGCTGAGCAGTCGGAAGCTGACTTAGGAAACTCTTGGAATAGCACAGTCACTGCAGTGGCCAGTGGCCCCTCCTCTCAGGACACTCATAGAGAAGGACAGGGGAGGAGACATGGCAGGCGGGTCTGGATGCTGTCAGAGCTCCGCTCAGCTCCCTGGTGCTGTTCCTCCACAGACCCTGGGGGAAGGGGGAAGAAGCGAGGAGGGCTTTGCTTTCACACCCACGGGCCACAGTCAGCGAAGCAATCTTCACAGCATGTACTGTGGCCATGGGGATGGAGGGGACGTCCCGTGGTGGGGCTTCACAGCTTAGTGCTGGCAACAGACGTGAGCCAGGGGTTCCTTCCAACATCATGAGCAGGTGCCGTCGGTACAGTGGCAGACACAGAGCAGGGCCTGGCTGGTGGGAGTCAGCTCCCTGCAGGGACGGTCACGGGAGGGTTCAGGCGCTGCAGCAGTCAAGGTGTTCACGCTGGGCTTTTTATAGGTCCTTTAGAGCAAGCGAGTGGCAGGAAGCTACAAATAGCTGCTGAGTCTGCCTGGGCCAGGTGAAATTCTCCATTAACCCAAATTCTGCCAACGGGAGTCCTAGGGGCAGAGCCGGTCGCAGGCAAAGCCCTAGAATGATCCTCACAGGTCTGTGCCTCATTTGCAGAGGCACGGTTTTCTGTTTTAGTGTCTCTTAGATGGTAAAGTGTCGCTTCTGTCGAGACATGTTCATTTTCAGGACCTGAGAGAGACTGAGACCTCATGGGTCACCACAAGTCCACAAGGAGAGAAGGTGGGAGTTGTAGCCTGCTCCAGTGTGAATATGTCCCCCCCAAGCACATGCTGGAAACTTAAGGCCTAGAGTCCAGGCCACGAGGCCCCACCCTCACGAGTGGACTAAGGCTGATCACGCAGGCCCTGAGGGGGGATCTCTTGCTTTCTGGGCACAGGTGCGCTCTCTGGCCCTCTGCCTTCCGCCGTGAGACGATTCGGCAAGAAAGCAGTCGCTGGGTTTGGGCCCCTTGACCTGGACTTCCTCCCCTTCAGAACTCTGACAAATAAATCTTCTTTATAAACTACCCAGGCTTGGGTTTCTGTCATAGCAGCACAAAACAGACTAAAATATGTCCTAATCTGCTGTCCCAACCACCACCCCACTAGGAAATGCCTCTGGATGTTCTCTAGACACCTGGGAGAAAGCTGTGAATTAAGGTTCATAGTCAGGAATCTTGTAAAGCCAAAATTTCAAAGAACTTAGCAGGTCTGCAATTTCAGCACCAAAGAAACTTGGAAAACAGACCTGTAAGAATCAAAGAAGCCGCACGCATGAAAACATATTTGATAAATTTAGAAACAAAGATTAAAACTCTAAGTATGCGGTTTAACCAAAAGACAGTTGCTCAGTGTTACAAATCATTCCAGAATTCACGCTGCAGAGACCCAGGATGCTCCCAGTGTTTTCCTGGAGTCAATGGACAAACCAAAACCCTATTTCTCAGGCTGAAGCTGGCTTGCAAGTGGCATTTTTGGAGTTTGAAACCCGTCTCTTCCCCACTACCAAGGCGGATCTCAACCTCAAACCTCCTTTAGGAACACACCAGCTCAAGGCCACTCCTGAAGCAGCGCCTGCACTAAGTACTCCAGGCCTCTTGCTGGTACAGCACCTGTACCCAGGGCTGCACTGGCACAAGGGCACTTCACAGCTCCCACCCCACAGGGCCTTTCCCTGAACCACAGCTTAACTTCTTTCCCAATGCAGCTTTTAGTAGAAAATGACAACAATCATGAGTCCTTTGAGATTTAAAAACTGAAATGCAAATGATCAAGCCTTAATAATAGCCTAATAAATTCCTTTATGTGTTATATTATGCCTGCTTAATTACTCCAAGCCATCAATGAAGCAGAGTGGAAGCACAGCATATGTTGGCTTTATAGAAGGGTGAATTTTGAGACTCTCATCTAAATTTAATTTGTATGCATACATTTAACATATATATTCAAAACCAGAAATCTGAAAGATCACTCCTATGAACATATTATGAGGATAAATTCTCTTGAAAGGTAAAAAGCAATAAAATCTACAAAAAGTTCTTTGTCTCCAGAACAGTATCCCTCACTGTGGCAAACATCTTCTGTCTTCCACTGATGGGTAGACACAACGTGTTTGCCCGACTACCATTTCCACACTGTTTTTCTGCAGAACATACATGATTTTATAATTGTGGCAGCTAGTCACTGCTGCTCAGACTGATCTTTCTGTATCTGTCGCTGTGTAGAGAATCTATCAAGGAACATTTTAACTGTGACGATGTCCATTGTGTGTAATATTTGGAAGGAGAGGGGAAACGCCATCCTGTCGAGCACACAAAGAAGATGGGCCATACAGTGTGAGATTTTCACAATGCCCCAGACCTGGACAAGCAGGGCGACGGGCTCTGTGCCACTGCAGGTCAGTCCCGTGTCCCAGGAGAGCACATATCCTCCTCCACTTGCCGCATCACTCCCCCAACAGAAGACAGTCAGGAGATGGGTTTCCTGGACCATAAGTGACTCTATTTTTCCTTAATTTGCATTTTCTAATTTTCCACGGTGTTTTCTTATTATTTATTTGCTTATTTTTTAAAATATATTTTTTAAATTTGTTGATGAACCTTTGTATGTGGTGCTGAGAATCGAACCCAGTGCCTCACACATGCTCGGCAAGCACTCTGCCATGGAGCCACCCCCACAGCCCCTATTTGCTTGCTTATTGATTGTGTTAGGGACTGAATTGAGGGTCTCACGTGTGCCTGCTTACCCTGCCAGTGAGCTACACCTCCAGCACAGGGTCTATTTTCTTGACTGAATGAGCCACTGTTTCTGTAAAAATATATGTGTTCAAACACTGTAGTGAAAAACCACCCTCCTGAACTTCAAACCCAAAAGATAAAATGAAAACAAAAACGCAGGCTGTTCTGAGCCACTGCAGAGCCAAAGGGACTCACTATTCCTTCGCTGGAGCTTTCCGACTTTCTTATACATGACGGATGGATGGATGGACTGACTGATTTTTTTGATACTGGGCACTGAACTCAAGGGATGCTCTACCACTGAGTTACATCTCCTGTCCTTTTTATTTTGTATTATGAGAGAGGATCTCACTAAGTTGCCGAGGCTGGCCTTGAACTTGTGATCCTCCTGCCTCAGCCTTCCAAGTGGATCTGCAAAAATGTTTGTAGTCCATTAATAAGCTACATTTTGCCATAACATTTCCTCAGTCAACTTTCAAAAGGGAAAAAGCAAGAGGTAATCCAAAACCACAGGAACAGATCCTGCCCATTTGGTGTCACTGTGGACTTTTGTACATTTCTGCGGGAAATATGGGATAGGAAAACGATCAGGTGCATCACCGCGAAGACCTTTTCTAGAGGAACAAGGGCCTCGGTGTCTTCCCATCTTGCCTGTTAGGTATACACATCCTCAAACTTGACCTGTGAGGGCAGAACTAGAGGGGAGCTTCATCTCAAACTCCGCCTGAAGGCAGGGCTTCATTTTTTAATGTAGACTGAGAATAGGACACAAGATGTCAGTGAAGCTATAACCAAGCTATAATCACTGTGCAGTGTGATGCTGTGAGCGCCGTGCTGGCCAGGGCAAGGAGGCTGCACCGTCACGCACACAGCACCTTCAGGGGCTCTCTCCAGAGTCCTTGTGGAGCAGGCTTGTCCTTATCCTGGGGTGGGGTCTAGTGGTGGACACCAAAGTCTAGTGAGCAGAGACCAAATACGCCCACAGAGCAAGGCAGCAACTGTCCTGGGAGCACTGCAGGCTGCTGGGAAGAGCTGGTCAGGATGGTCGGGAGAGATCATGGAGGAGGACCTCGGGACGAGGTCAGACAGAAGGGTGGCCAGGAGGTTGTGACGAGAGGGCAGGAAGGGCCTGGCCTGGGGTGAGCAGCAGCACTGGCTGGGCCCTGAGGGGTGTGCAAAGAAACCAGGTGCTGGCTTTTTCCCGAAACGGAGTGCAGAGCCTCAGCACAACTGCGCGGGGAAGTGACACAGGCAGGCTGGTTCCTAAGAAGACTCCCCAGTTTCCCCTTGGAGAATGGGATTCTCGTGTGTGAGGCTGAGACGCAACCCAGGGACCTGCATGCTGGGCAAGTGCCCCACCCGGCCCCGGCCCCTGGGAGCAGCTTTGAGAGGACAGCACTAAGAAAGCAGCTGTTACTCTAGGCCAGACAAGAGGGCGGCCGGGCTGGAGCCCCGTGCACACCACTGGCCAGCTGCCATCAGCATGGCCAGACTCCCTCTCCCGAGAGAGAGGGAAGGTGTGTTCCCACAGCAGCTGGGTCTGTTACTCTCCGGGCTGTTGTACTTGCTTTCATCAGTACTTTAGAAATTAGCCTGCTGATAATGTTGCAGAGGTCATTTAAAAAATTAAAAAATACATACATAAAATGGTTTCAGAAAACGAGGGTCAAGAGGCCCCAGAATAAGGCATTAAATGAAATTCTTCAAATTATCCATTATGTTGATGATGGTCGAAACAAATGTATTTGGAGAGCATGAGCTGTCACAACAAGTACTCATCCTGGGCAGGCACGTCCTGGACAATTAGATATCTAACTGCAGTTACATAAAACTGGAAATACGTAATTAGGTGCGGGTATTTTTCTAGCTTAAAAATAACAAATTGGAAAGAAATTCAGTGAAATTCATGTAGCTGCCTGTCATTCTGGGGTGATCTGGACAGGCTGTTCCTACTTAGGTTAGTTAAGCGCTCAGGTTTCAGAGCACATCCGTCTTCAGAGAAGAAAGCAACAGCTTTCTAGGGGACCGTCACACAAGCTCTGTCTGCGCTTACTCAGGTCTCCAAAGCAGAGAAGCGGAAACGCTCAAGAAGCTGGCAGGTGGTCACAAAACAGACCGCGCACAAACCCTTCCTGAGCTTCCGCGAGGAAGTGAGCCAGTGCTGGAGGCGATCCGGCTCGCAGCCTGCATCGTGCTCCCCGGAGGGTGCCAGCTCAGGGAAATGCCAGCAAGAGGTTCACCTGTCACCGGGACGCTGGGACCGTCATCCTCTCCAGATGCTGAACTCACCTGGGATGGGAAACACGAGAGCTCCTGGGATAACAGAAACCGGTCACTACCAGGCCTAGCCTCAGACACACACCCCAACTCACACATGGACTGCACACAACATTCCTCTACTTTAATAAACTCATGTAAAACATCACACTTACACACAGGTGCAGAACAGCTTGTCTGTTGACCTAATAAGGTGACAGTAAAGCCAGAAAGAGAAACAAGTGCTCGCAAAGAACCCCTGGAGTGGAGAGGGTGCACTCCCAGATCACGTCGGCTCCACAACCACCAGGAACAAAGCGCCTCTGAACGCCATCTCTTCACAAGCAGACACACAGATGCAGATTCCACTATAGAAACTCAATTCAGAGCAGGATGCTGCTGTGCAGTGAGAAGTGAAGTCGTGGTCCCTCTGGGCACACGCAGTGCTCTGCCAGTTTCCATGGCCAGGCTCAGCGATGTGCTGGCACTTCTCAGAGGCTGTTCTATTTCAGTAAGGCCAATTCAGGTGACTGGTAGATGTCATGATGAAGCGAAGTACTACCAAGCCACTGATTTGGTTAGGCTGACTCAGAACGAACGCAAGCTGCATGGCTTCTCTGTGAAGATCTTGACTTAGTTATGTTCTTTACATTACTTAGGTAAAGACTACAAATGCCAACAAGGTATCCACACAAGCACACGATTTTCCAATTATAAGACACACTGTGCTTGCTTCATCCAACCAATGAGAAAGGGCTACCTTAAGAACAACAGGTAATGTTGTTCATTATCTTAAAAGGCACAGAGATGGAGACTTTGCATACATTTACCTTGTTTAAAGCCCTGAGACGTGATTGTTCTTAGCCTTGTTTTAACACTAGGGACTTAGAGCACTGGAGCAAATGTGCCCAAGGTCATGGAGCTTATAAACAGCTGAGCAGGGTCGAACCCCATGCTTGCTCAAGTCTGCCAAGCTCAAGAGCAGCTCTTTCCATTGGCACCTACCAGCTCCCTAAAACGCACAGCAAAAACAGAATGCTGTCCAGAAAAAGAAGTCAATAAACATACCCTGAGCCAAAGGAACACCTGCTGAAAAATCCCAGCCAGGTGGACCGTCGACTGTGCCAGGCGTCCTCTGAGCTCATGTGGCAGGACACTCGGGGGGCGGGGTCCAGTGGACACGCAGGACAGCATGCCCGCTCTTGCTCCTGGCTGGAGGGGTCTCTCCACACCCCTCCAGGGGCTTGGCGCCGTCAGTCCAGCACACGCCCCCGGCCATGCACCCCCTCTTCTGCACACCCACGCTGCTCCCTTGACACCGCCCAAGTTCCAGCTCCTGACAGAAGGGCTGGAACCATCGTTGCAGATGCTGGCACGGGAGAACTCTCCTCCTCTTCCCTCCCTCTTTACAAAAGGAATAAATGCTCAGTTCAGAAATTCTCAAGAATATAGAAAGGTATGAAAAGGAAATAAAATCACCTGGGAGTGTGCCACCTAGACTTAACCATATTAATGTTATGCCATTTACTCCATCAGTCTTATTTTTATAAGTAAATAGATAGTTTTATAAAATTGCTGGCATATATGCACGTTATCTTAAACACTTTTAAAATTTTTGACTATCAATGAACATTCCCTCCCATCATTAAATATTCATCTATAACAATTTTAGTGACTGCCGGGCACTATAATCATGAATGTGGCATATTTATCAAACCCACTACCTATTACTGGATATTTAGGCTATTTTTTCTTTTACTAAGTTACTTTTCTGTTTACTAAGTTACTTTGTCCCCCAGTACTGGGCTGGAAGCCAGTGATACTTTATCACTGTTATTTCCCCAACCTTTTTTGTAAAAAAAAAAAAAAATTTGAGACAGGGTCTTGCTCAGTTGTGGAGGCTAGTCTCAAACTCGTAATCCTCCTCCTCAGCCTCCCAAAGAACTGAAATGAACGGTGTGCTAACACACCTGACTTTAGGTGGTTCTGTAGGCAGCGTTTTGTAACAGTTCTATGATAAACATCTCAGAGGTTTGTTTACTCAGCTCCATGACCATTTCTTTATAATTCATTCCCAAGTACATTTGGAAGACCCCAGTTCATCCTGTAGGGTGCCCTTCTTACAGGTTTTATGAGTTTCATTCCTAGAAGAATTTAGTACAAATGCAGGGGACATGGATCTCTTCCACATAATGAGTGGTCACCAGATCACAAAGTGACTTATAAGTGATTTAACTAATTCATCTAGCAAATACTCACTAACCTCTACGCATCTTTGGTCCTGGGGATGGAGAGGCGGGTGCAGCCCTGGTGGTGAGGGAACTTCAGCTGTCTCCAGACCAAAAACTAAGCACTGACAGGAGCCCAAAGAGGGCTGCAGCGGGCCGTGATGAGAGGTGACGCGGTGACCAGTCTTCTCCGTCCCTCCTCAAGCCCAACTCCTGGCCTTTCCGCCACACAAGTGCTCACCCTGCCTCCTGCCCTGTGTTTCCTGTTTCTAGCTTGAGTGGGGGCAAAAGAATGTTTTCTCTCAAAAGCCCCTTCCAACTACAAAAAACTCCTAAAACAACAACTTCTCAAAATTACCCACACCGTGACATACACACTGATTATAAAGAGAATAATTTTAGAAGAAAACTAGAAAAAATAACAGAGAAGATGTTTTCTAGCATTTATAAATATAAATTGAAACATTTTCTAGATTATGAGGATTTGGATTATAATATTATCATAACTAAATTTCTACATATATTATAATCAATAAACAATTTTAATGACTATAAATGGCTACCAAAATTGGTTAGCAGTGAATGGCTGAAAGGTTTTAAATGGAATCAAAACACATAGTAATTATATTCTTTAAAAAATGTCATCCTTATATTTTAATATTTTGCAGTTTAGCGCTTAGCCACCACCGAAGCTTAACCACAAAGTAATTTACTTTTCCGTTATACATAGATAAGAACCAAATGATTAAAACTTCTAACATCATGTCTAATGATGTTCCAAAGCATTTTTGCTTTGGAACAGCAATACATCTTTTCTCAAAGAGTAAATACACTAGAGTATGTCATGATTTGACACAAATTTTCGTCTTCACAAATACATGATGGAGCTCCCCACCAAATGGGCATACATGTAATAAATGACCCCTGCCTTGATTCATTTGTTTAGGGTATATATAAAATACCATACATTTAAGGGAGAAATAAAGTTGTTAGAAATCAGGGCTATTGAGCCCACTATTTCCATAGAATGGATTTTCCTGTATCACTTCTTTGTAACTAAACTAAAAGCAAACCCAAGTCTTCTACGGTGTGTCCCCAGCGTGTGGTTGATGTGCATGGCGTTTACACTGCTTAGATGCGAGACTCTTCCCCAATGTCTTCACACCTGACTGTAAAACAAGTACTGTGATGATTTCCAGTTTATGGATGAGGAAACCGAGGTGAGGCTGTCTCTCCCACAGGTGCACGGCAGAGCTAGTGAACGGCTAGTGAATGGCAGAGCTGGGAGTGAAGCACACACTAGTGTGTCTGGAACTCACATGCCTGCAGATCGGGTCCACCCTACGGGAAAAGTCCAATGCCTTCTGTAAACGTCTTGGAACATCTAGGAACCCTGTACTGTCACGGTCCCACTGGCCTCCAGTGTCTGGCCCTCTGATGTACTTCTGTGATTAAGAGCACGGGGAAAGGAATGCAAACCAAGCTGAGTACCCACTCTCCCCCTTCTTTTATCACCTTCTCTCACACAGGCTGGAAGGTTCTGCTGCAGTGTAGTCAGTGCTCTCTCTCATGACCCCCAGCCTTCCCTGCAGCTGGGCTCTCGGGTCCTTACTTTGTCCACCAAACTGTTTACTAAGGTAGTCTCCTATACAAAGCCAGTGCTTCCGAAGATAAACACTGCTGCTAGCGAGAGAATAATTATATGTGCACACAAAAATGGAGGTGAGCCATCCTATAATGTGATTAATATAAAGTATTACTATTGATGATTAAACAGCTGCTGTAATAGAACAAATCTGACATATGTTCACTAACTTATCAGAACAGAGGCAGAAGCAATCCGAGTTCAAATGACAGTAGGTTAATTCATTAACGTCTTAAATAAATCCATTCGGAAGCAATTATTTTCTTTGTATTTCAGAATCCATGGTTAGAAATGACAATGCTTAATGATAAGAAAAAGAAGTCGCCTACCCCCGCCCACCAATGAGGTGTCAATACAGACGACAGAGTTAAAAAGTCGTGTCAAAACACCATTAGAAAAAACAGGCTAAGAATATAATTGGGGGCACGTACAGGTTACTAAATCATATATGTCTAATTCATATAAAAATGAATTTTCAAAACATCACCTACTTCTGAACCAGTGAATATGAATTATTCACATGGTTTTATATAGTAGGGGGATTAAAAAGAGCACAAGAAGAAAAGACTCAAATATAAACTTCAGAAAGTGGAACAGGGTTTCGAACCTGCTGGCATTCTCAGGCAAACCAAGGAGCACCCACATGCAGAACCACGCGGAGCTGTGCGGTACACAGCTGGAGTGGCCAGAGGAGGTGGCACTATGTCAAGGGAGTCTGTTGCACAATGGTCTTAGAGGATAAAAAGGAACTGTTTTTGAAGACAGTGCTTACCTTCAAAATGATTTTCTGGTAAATGGAAAAAAAGCAGCATTAAGTATATCACAAATACAACCAAAACATACATTATAATTTGGGGTAGTAAATAAGTAAAAGTGTAAAGGTGCAGTGAGCAGAGGCTCTGGGGACGGCATACGCACTGCGCTGCCGAGAGTGAGGACTACCGCTGGTAGTCGCTTTGTCTCCTGAACTTGAGGCGGTGAGGCTCCATGAGCACAGGTTTGTGGAGGTGACACACAGGATGACCCAGGTGGAGCAGGCTTGGCACCTGCCAACAGTTTAAGGTAAGAACGCTCGTTCAAGAGCATTCCCTTAGTACCGGCTCCGGGCTGGACCCGCTGAGCGCTCAGTGCACGGTGAGCAAAGCATGGCTGTTAGAGAAGGTGGCAGGCCACGCTGGAGACTTGCTGTACCCTGCCCACCTGAAAGGAGGGAACAAGCTGTCGTCGAGAAATGGTGACATGGAGACTCCCAGGGACAACAGGCAGGATTCCAGGAAAGGCTGAAGAAACCTGACTTACAAGAGGAGCAGCAGCTTTGCCAAGAAGAGACACCACCACGGAAGCACCGGATTCTTTGCAGGGGCAAAGGAGAGACAAAAGAGGCACAGGTGCCTTCACCTTCTTAACGAAAGCCGTACATGCCTGCGACGTGCACAGGGCCTCATCTGTCATCGGCAGAGACCACCACTCACTCAGTGGGGTGGTGACAGATGGAGTGAGTCGGATCTAAGTCCTGAAAGTGGCCAAGGCTGAAGGTAACGCCGTGTGCCTTGGGAAGAGCCAGAAAGGTAAAAGCATTTGAGATAGGAACCACAGATTTCAAACCAATGCTTCAATTGTTTCGTGGTTTTATCAAGAACTGTGCTAGGCACTGTGGGAGATTGAGAGAGATTCAAGATATGACTCTGGTCCCTGAAAAATTAAACAACCCCTAGAGAGAAACCCAGAAGTAGAAAATGTGAATAAATGCCCCCCACTCCCCAAAAAGCAGCAGCGATGAGGGTGAAATGTTCCCTCCCTGTTCATTACATAGTACCTCTTCTTTAGAGTCTAATTATCTTATTTTCATTATTTTGTTGTTTATAACCAATAAAGTCATTTTCCAGCTTTCATACTGAAATAGTTAATTTAGTAGATATTTGAGTTCTTTTGTAAGAAAAAAATTTTCTCCTCAAGGTTCAATGAACAAAACAGTTCAGAGGGCTTTGGGTGGTCAGGGTCATTTCTATAGTAGACAGGGCAGATGGCTCAAGAGACCAACGCCCTGCGTGTAACCTCGGGGCAGTGTCCCAGAACTACACAGCACGATCTGCTCTAACCTTCCGCCCACCCCGAGGCTGGGCTGGAGAGGGTTAAGCTCGAAATCAAGTTCTTGTTGCTTCTCCTTTGGTTCAGTACAGCTTCTCTGTGATTCTCCAGAGCCAGGCAGCTGACAGCATGGATTTTTATTGAAGAAATGCTATGACATTTGTTCTAAATGTCACATTTCTCCCCCACAAACTAAAAATAGCATGTCGCCATACCCTACCCCTAATGAAATCGCTGGCTTGGAAACGACGTCCATAAGCAAAATGAAACCTCTGACCCTCCCCCCCTCCTAGAAATGCTTTATTATTCTGGAGTAACACTTGGTATCTTCTGTAGGCTGAGATCACAGGGACAGATCAGTACATTTTACTGCTGAAGCCCCTCTACAGTATGGGACTGTCATTTTAAAGCTTGTCCCAGGCAGGCTCGGCTGTCAGTTGACTAGTGATCTAGTGAGTGACAGGAAATATCTGTAGAAATAATGTGTGCTCTCGTAGTAATGTGACATTTTATGAGCAGTCTGACTGTTTTCATTACCCTGATTTCAGTCTGGTAAAGAGAGGCGGGGAGCCGGAAGGGAAGTACAGAAAGCCTGGTGGGATGGGGTTGAGGGGCCACCTGAAACCTGGCTGCTGTATTCAATGAGACTGTGACCGGAGGCTTCATTTGATCAATTCCAAGGTCACTGGCTTTGCTGATGAGGGTTTGGCGACAGACACTGAAAGCCAAGTTTCAAGCCAGCTTTGTGGAGGCTTTGGCGACGCTCTTCTTCGTTCTCTCCACTGAGTTTGAAGAGTTCGCTATGTAGGGAGACTTCACTGCCACAAACTTCACATGAGAACTCTTCAGCAGCACTGGAATTCTGTTGAGAATGGCAATAAAACAGGGCCCCAGGCTGAAGGGGCAGGCCACGAAAGCCACCTGGTACCAGGTGAATCGCAGGAGCCGAGGTTGAGGGAATGCCTGTGTGCTCCTCCTGAACACCCGGGGACTCTCTTGCTTAGCTTCTGGAAACCTAAGCTGCTTGGCAAACAGTTCATGTGGCTCTGGGTCCTCACAACTCCTCCCCTTTTGAACAGGGATGTTTGGGACATGCCTCCTTGTTTTGCTGAGGCTCCCTTGCAATTTCCAAATTGCTTTCGGGGGAGAGATGGGATGGACTCAAGGACTGATTACTTGGTGGTTAACGCTTCTTATTAGGTTGGATTTTCTTCCCCAGAAAGATGAATCAGGAGCATCTCCCCAAGTAAGGTGGGCCAGGGAAGGGTGACCGCCAGTGCGCAGATGGATGCTCAGCATCTTCCCTTCCTGGCCCTCAGCAGAGGCAGTTTCTCTGACTCTTTCATAAGCCCTCTCATCTTCTCGTTTGCCTTCCCATCCCCCTCACAAAAAAACAAAACATTTATTAACTGAAGCTTCCAACTGTGACAGAAATTATAGTTAGGTTAATGGTACAGATGGTGTAAAAATGCAATCTAAAAGCATGATTAAAAACTCGGGAGCTAGGTAACCCAGGTTCCTCTCGGTTATGGCTGACCAGACATCTACGAGGAAGGAAACACAAGCTTTCGGTTAATTAGCTTGCTTTTATCCACCCCTGTAATTAGAACATGCTCTTTCCCTACTTAATCCTAAAACAGTCATTAGATTTAATAAACCTTTCTAGATTGCCACAAATGAGAAAATGAATTAGTTAAAAAGAAAGCATTAAGCTGTATTAGCAATATGATTGTAACATCATGTGAATAAAAATGTTTTTGTTTAATTATAAAGAATAAATACAGCATTTTATAGCTTGTTGCAAAAGATTATACAGATTTTTTTCTTCCTTCCTCCTCACGTTGGTTCACACAGTAGTGAAAACACCAGCGTCGCCTCCACAGAATACAGTCCGCCAAACGGAAGTGAAGCCAGCGATGGGCAGACAGGCAGTGTAGACAGATGGGATCAAGGGAGCCAGTTTGGGTTGGGAAGCTGGAGAGGTACTGAAGTGCTAATGCCTCCAGAGCCCTCCCTCCACCCTTATCAGGACAGCCTGCCCTGCCAACCTGTGGCTAAGGTAACCTGTCCCAGGGATTTTCTCTCCCTACAGGGAGTAGTTAATTACACCCCTCTTCTGGCCTAGATCACTCCTCAGGCCCTTCCCCTTTATCTGTGTGTCTTGCCTTTTTGGCCACCCCATTGAGCATCTCCTGGGTGTAGTCCCGTACACAGAAGGAGAGGGGGTGAAGCCAGCTGGAGAACAAAGGAAGCCCAGGACGTATAAAGAGGCAAAGCACTCGTACTTCTTGGGACACCAGGATACCAGCTCTGGCCCCCTGCTCCCAACTGGGAGAAGTCTATGTTACCCCTTTTAAAATAAACCCTGCTGAAATTGTGTGCTGCTCTAATTTTATACTTCAACATGTGAGGAAGCAGAACTCGTCACAGGTAACTGGTGGTATCAGAAGGGACTGCTAATCATTCTTTCCAAAATTAAGTCAGCTTCTTCTCACATCAAAGCAGAGTCGACCTGACCCAGCAGAGAAGGCAGTCTTTGTCGCAGGGCAGTAGTGAGGGGTCTGGCTAAGCTGGCCTCGGTGGCCTTGTGACCTGGCAGGAAACTGCTAGGAGACTTCATCTCCAAGCCCTGCGTGACATCTCCCCTGTGCCCTCCAGCTCCACAGGTCTCCCACCCCCGGGACACTTTATCTGATAACCTGGTAAGGAAGCTAGCTACCGACATGGTGCTGCTTTTTATATGATCACAGGTTAAAAACTTTTAAAGGAAGAAGAGTCAAGAACCCCAATTCTCCATGCCTCCATCTCACCGTGCAGTGTCTGTACTAAAGAAAGTTACTCTTTTTGTTCTTTTTGCAGTCCTGGAGCTAGAACCCAGGGTAACACACCTGCTAGGCATGCGCTTACCATCGAGCTCCACTGCCAGCCCAGAGCTGTGCAGGAGCATCTGAATCATACGACCTCTGTGTGAGAAACCCAGGCTGGTCCTCCCCCGAATCTCGTGACACACATAGCAGAGACTCATCTCTCAGCAGCAGGTTCCATGGTCTCAGTGGGGACATTTCCTGCTTTTACCTCTGCCTGGGCTTGCTGAAGAAGCCCTCCTTGGTCACATCTGTAAACATCACTGCTGATGGACCACAGACTCTGGTAGGCTTCGAAAACTAGATTTGGGCCTGGTTCAGACAAGGGAAGTGCAGAGGAAAGCAGAGGTTTATTTTGATCACAGGACTGAAAGAACCTTGGGTAGGATGGTAAGTTAAAGAATGTCTTATAGGAGTGAGGCATGGTGGTGCATGTCTGTAGTCCTTGGGAAGCAGAGGCAGGAGGATCACAAGTTCAAGGTCAGCCTGGGCAATCTAGCAAGACCCTGTGTCAACAAACAAGGGCTGGGGATGCAGCTCAGTGGTAGAGCATCATGGGTTTAATCCCTAGTACCAAAATAAAAACAAATAAATAACAACAAACACCAAACAAAGAGAGAGTCTCTTATAGAAAGCAATCCATCCCATGAATAATACTAAAGGCTCTAGAAATGATTCCACAAATTTTCCTTCTCATCCCAAAACTATTATGATTCAGCAGGAAGGTAACTGGGTCCAGCTGGGACTTGGCACATTTATTCTGAGTTGAACCTACCTAGAATTTATCGGCTAGGTTGGATAGGTGAGAACCAGAAATCAAAAACCCCTTCCCTCTGGGCTATGGGATATGAACTACAATTTTATTTTTCCTTTTTTGTAATTTTGATACAGGAATGTCACTCCATGGAGATGCAGGCTGGCTGTGTCAGCTACATTATTATTATGATTTCAAAGTAGAGGAAAAACCCAAGACCCACAAAGTATATGTTGGAGCTGACACAACTGCCTGGTCCCTGACACTCAAAGCAGTATTTGATGACGTTTTCTTTCACTAGGCAACTGTATCACACATAGTCCAGACTTAAGGACGGTAGAAAGATGTCACACTGGATGTTAGAAGAAACACATACTCTACACGTACATTTATTTTAATAAAACCTTTACATTACTTTTTGATGGCTGTGCCAATGAACGGCACCACACTAATAGGCTCAGTCATGAGCTAGCCATTTAGGGATTTCTTCTTTGTTCTTATTTTGCAGTACTGGGGATTGAACCCAGGGTCTCGTGCACACTAGGCAAGTGCTCTACTGCTGAGCCCTACCAAGGGACTTCAGACAGAGACTTAGTTTGTCTGGTCCATGAAGTGGTTAGATAAGATGACTTCTACAATTCTAATGCAAAGATTACTTGATTTCACTCTACTTTTCAGGATCACAGACTACAAATGCAATATATTGTTTTCTGTTGAGATTGTTCTTGTCCCCTAAAGAGAAGCTGGGAATTCAGCTGGAGATGTAGCTCAGTGACAGAGCACTCCACACACACACACAAGCAGAAGCTGAGAATAAAGTGCTGCTTTACAAGCTGTGTGCTAAGACAGAAGCCTGACCTATAGCACGGGAGAGAGTTCCAACTTCTTTGGATGCTGCTGATGCATCTCACAGGAGAAAGAGAAAGAAAACCTCTTTTCATTATAATGTGACAAAGCTTTGGAATTTTTAGGAGTTACTCCAAAGCAGTTTATTCTCAATGCGCAAAGATCAGCCCAGTAAATGAAGATATTGCTACAGGATCACCCTGTTTACGACTTCCACAGGCCTGTGCTCTTCATTGCTGGGAGCAAAGTTAAGAACCTGCACGTCTGACAGCTGGGACAGTAATCGGGAGTGCCAACCCGCGCCAGGCCGCCCAGGACTGCAAGCCCCACAGCTTGCGGCAGCACACAAAGCTCCTCAGGCTCCAGGCCAGCAGAGGGGACCTGACCCCCTGGGGCTCCAGCCTTGCACAGCAGAACTCATTTAGGACACGAGAGGAAATCTCAGATGCACAGCGAACGAGACTGCAAAAATAAAAATCCCGGAGAACACGTGAAGCCTTCTCGTCTGCCTCCTCTCCCACCCAGCTGGCCTGGTCTCATTTCCCGGGTGCTTGAGAACCGCCACACCAGGGCGAGCACGTGCACTCGCCCCTCGCACTGCGCATGCGGAGCTGCTGCAGAAGTGCTGTCCATCCTGGGGACTCTCCCTTCACCCAAATGCACATGAGCGCCCTTCCCGCACCCTCCCAGCTCCAGGGGCCATCAGGGCAAACTTGCAACTTTATGCCCATCCTCACGAGAACGCTGAGGATGCAGGGAGTTAGATGGCTTGGTCAAGAAGGCAGGGCTCGGTGGCGAGACGATTCACACAGAGCTCTATGGAAATGAAAGAGCGACACGACAATTTGGGCACAGGTCTGAGGCCCAATGTAAAAACCGGCATCGAATGGTGTTTCCAGAACACCACGCCCACCGAGATCCTGCTGCTGCCCACTCCACACTCCCTGGCTTAGCCACGGAGAGGCTTCATGAAGTGGACGCTGTACAGCCTGAGACCGGTGTCACCAGTGATCAACAGAGAGCGGCAACACACACCTCTGCCCTGCTGACCAGGGTCCCTTGAGACGCAGGTCTGCAGAATCACAGGATTAAGAACCAGTGTTCAGTTCAGTCAAGAGTCTCTCGCGGAATTGAAGTGCAAAGAAAGCACGAGCCACCAATCCGTGAGTGTTCTACGCAGACGAGGGCGCTGCTGATCACGCTCAGGGTTGCGAAAGGTGTATCTGTTTTTGTTTACTGCAAATACACCAGGGAACCGAGACATCTACCTCAGAGTGGCTGGGCTGGTAAGGCACCAGCTAAAACAAACGCCTGGGGAATTAAAAAATACCAGTTTCTAATCTGAATAACAGCACGTGGACTCTGTTTAAAAATAAGAGCTCAGCTTTGGTCTGAGGCTGCTATTCACCCTCATTTTTCTTCCATAGGCAAATGGGCAGAACTTTTGTGATAAGATGCAGTAGTAAAGGTCTACAGAGCCTTGCTCTGCACTTAGGAGCAAATTCATCATCATAGACACAGTGCTTTGGTGACACACCACTTATACAGAAAAGACAAAAAACCCTTCAGACTTAAGAAATGCTGAGAGAAAAACAAACTTCTGAAAATTTATTACTGTGTGGCTTTGACTTTCCTAATGCAGGATACGCTGGCCTTTACCATTCACTGCTTTTGTATTTGATCTTCTGGCAAAACTGCATTTTTAACTTCTAAGAAATAAAATATGACTAAATGAAATATGAATTTAGAGATTTCTGTTGCACCATCTGAGAATAAGGATTAGGGCGAATCAGCAAATTAATTATGTTCCCTCCACTCTGAGCCTGATAGGATGATTATTTGGCTACGAGCTGCATAGATCATGCTTTCTTCTCTGTAACAAGGCAAATTAGATATTTATGCTTCTATTCCAAACAAAGCAGACATGCTGTCTGGCATGATTTTTTTTTTGTGCACTACTTAGAGCTCTTGTCAGTAAAGCTATGAGTTTGATCATGTAGCACTCCGGCCCGGCTGTACATAAACAATCTTTACAAGGGTCACCTGCTTCTCATTTAACAGTCAATAAATGTACTAGTGCCATTACCAACTTCTAATAATTTTGTAAAAATAATGCCTTCTTGCTTAGTTCCCATTTACTCCTTCGGGTTGCTTTATGCCATTCCGATTCGCCTTCTCCTCTGAAGTATTCTCTTTGTGCTCCCACCTGCTTCTGGATCAGACCATCAGCAACACTGCTCATCTGGAAATCTCTGCAACGCCCAGCAAGGAGCTGCTCAGATCCTGGGCGACCAGCCCCTGCCTCCTGCTGTCTGCGACCCCAGGCAGCCTCACTCCCTGGGCGCCATCAGGGTGGAGAGGGCACTGCAGCCACGCGCACCTGTAGATGCTGAGCCCCCACAACCCGCCCCAGCTTCTGCGGTGCCCCAGCTCCTTCCAGGTTGGCTTCATCCACACCAGGCGCTCTTGGTTTTCCACTTGGAATGGCAGCTCCGGCCAGTCCTGCCTTAGAACTGTGGTGAGAGAGAACCCGATCCTGCTCACATGCCTCCATCCCAAGTCAGCCACCATTCTGCCAGGAGGGCAGGAGGTGAGGAGGACCTGGAAGCAGGCTCCTGCCTCTGCAGTGCCCAGCGGAAGCCTGGGGTGAAGCCGGCCCAGCACCGGGAGCAGCCTCGCCAGTGCAGCTTGTCCTGCCAGGGCAGGGACTGGCGGTGTCAGATATGCTCCTTTCTTCTTTGGAAAAAAATTCAGATATATCAGGAATCCATGTATTTATAAAACAATAAAAATTAAGGACTAGAATAATGGAATTAAAGATAAATCCCAATATTTTTAGTATAAAAAATCAGATATATAATTATCGGTCCAATTCCTGAATGCTTATTCTGCCTGTGATCGGTGTGCTGTGGACCTGCAAGGTCCAAGAGGCGCACTTGGAATGCTGCTGGCCGGGCTCCTCTGGCTGCACACCGCTCTGGCCTGAGTGAGCCCTCGAGGGGCCGCCCGCCTCCATGCCTCCTGCCTCCCGGCGCCCCAGAGGCTCCCCGTCCATGGCCAGGTTGCTGCTGGGCAGGTGTGCGCCATGCCAGGACCCTGCCTTGTGATGCAGAGGGACAATGGACACTTGCTGAGTGACAACTCCTGCCTGACAGCGTCACTGATTCATTTAGTAAGAATCATTTTACGAAGCACCCACTGTGCGTCGGGCATGCAGTGAACCGCCAGGTGCACGGCTCGTCTGAGGTAGCTTCTGGTCTGCTGCAAGGGGCACAAATAACCAAGTCACCACAGCTCACTGGCTCAACTGTCTAGGCAGAGACGTCCAGAGTACTTTGAAAGCAAAGAAAAGCGCCCCTGACCCCAGTCTGGATTGTAAGCAGAAAAGGTCTCACGGAGGAGGTGGTGTTTGGGCTCAGTCCTGAGGATTTGTGTGTGTGGTGCAGGGTCTTGACCTGAGGTTTCACGCACGGCAGGCGAGTGCTCTACTACTGAGCCCCGGCCCCAAAACATTCACTAGAGGAGAAAGTAGGGCAGGAGCAGAAGAAATTAAATCTGCAAGGACACAGAAGCAGAGAGAGCTTGACGTGATCAAGAATGAAGCAGCATGTGTGGGCGCAGTGGCACCGGCCTGTAATCCCAGCAGTTCAGGAGGCTGGGACGGGAGGATCACAGGTCTGAGGCCAGCCTCAGCACTTTAGCGAGGCACTGAACAACTTAGTGAGACCCTGTCTCAAAAACAAAGGCTGGGGATGTGGCTCAGTGGCTCAGTGACCCTGGATTCAATTCCTGGTGCCAAAAAAAAAGGAAAGGAAAAAGAATGAAGCAGCTAAACACAGAGTGCAAGAGGGAGCGGCAACACGAGAAGCTCGAGGAGTAGGCAGGACAAAACCTGTGTGCACAGAGCGTGTTCGTGTTCTAGCGGTACTGTGGGCACCCCAGCTTTTTGTGTGACAGACCATGCAGCCTCAGGTTGCTCGGCATCTCTGCCCCTGGGCACTAAGGCCAGTAGCACCATTACCAACCCCCCAGTCCCTGAGGGAGGGACACTGACCAGGCTGAGCACTCGAGCAGAGGGGTGACTCAGTCAGGAAGGTGCTGTGGTGCGGTCTGCCTGGGTTCAAGCGTCACCCTAGAGCTGTGTGCAAGGGGCACACAAAGTGCACCTGCCACGACAGCCAGAGCTGTCCAGAGAGCACAAGAGACGCACCAGCCTTCACGTCTGCTGTCCATGCAGGTCACTGGTGGCAACTGGGCCACAGACTCACCTCCACTCAGTGACCTCCTTAGAACCTGTTAAATGTCAACTACCAGTCAGTTCCTTGAGGGGCGTGGGAAACAAGACCCAGTCCCCACCCTTGAGAACTTCAGTCTAGATGCTCAGGTATCAGGAAGCCCACTCACAGGGCTGCAGATAACACAGCACCTGAAAGGGCATCGTCCACACGTCTCTTGGGTACACTGAGCAGTTACGTGGGTCCTCTCTATTCCTTCCTAACTTTTCTTATTGGACCGAAATGCCCTATTGGAAGAGTACAACAAAGAAAGAAAAAAGAAGTCAACAGAAAGCTAAGGCTGCCAGCGCTCCTGGGAGTTCCGCAGTCTTTCCTTGTTAGGGGTTGCGGGGAAAGTACCACTGTGATTCACCTGGGTGGGGGGAGAGCAGACACTTTTGTAACCCACACTTTCACTTGCTCTCAGGTATTTTTTACACGTGAAGCTTTTAGGGAAAGACACAGGGAAAGCGATTTTGCCCTGAATACTGACTGACTTTCCCCTCCACCTTCTTCAGCTTTATTATGCTTTTCTCGGGACATGTTGGTGACCAGAAGTAACTACCTTGACAGTTCAGCTGTAGTGCTGCCCCGTGTGTGTGCCTGATGCCCTTCCTCGATGGCACTGTGTTGTGCTGGGCTACAGGATCACAAGGGGCACTGAGCTTCAGCCTCAGGGAGGGCTGGGGCAGCAACCCACTCCCGGGCGGCAAGGGCGCACACAGAGGAAAGGAGATGCAACTGCTGGGTGAAGCAAAGAGAATGCCACAGTTTTCTTCAGGCTGGACCTGAGTTTGAACACACGTGTAGCAATGGGCTCCATGGAGCAAATCTACGTGCACATCTTCATTCTAATGTCTTTCTTTCAATTGCCACGTGAGACATGAGAAGTGAGAGATGGAAAAGGGACATAGTCAATGATTCAGTGTTTCCAACTGTCCAGACTGCTGAGTACATCACACCGCAATCACTTAGAAATAAGGGAAAGAAACTGGGCGAGAGATTTTATGACTTCTTCCTACAAATCAGTTGTTTTCAGACTTTCACTTCTCATGAAGAGTAGCTAGTGATTTCCCTGTTCCCGAGAGGACTGGTGAGGGTCACCCAGCCTAGGATGGGTGCCCGGCCTCACAGCTGGTCAGCGAGGGGAGGCACGTCTCATGCCAGGTGCTCCCGGCTGCAAGGCACTTGCTCTTTCAGCCACGTGACGCTGCTGGACACTGCAGCACAGAGCGAGCACAAGGACGTCAGGATAGAATCTGTCTGTCAGGGACGGGCACTCAAGAGCCCCTGGGCCACAGCGGTGGTGGAGGTCAGCGGGACCCATCTGGAGGCACCTCCTCAGCATGACAGAACACAGGTATCAACTAACTCTTACCCAGACTTCCTGGGGGCGAGGGCTGAAGTGTCATTTGCAAAAGAAATGCAGCTCCAATAACACGCATACAAGGAAATCACTAGGTTAGTGTGGAAGAAAGAAAGGGAAGAGTGCGTAAAACAAGAATCAGGCTGAAACAAGACTAAAGGAACAGGGAGGGCATCTGAGCGCGGCCCCTGTGAGCTACGTAGCTGCCTCAGGAATGCTTGTCACCAGTCGGCGTCTGTGAAATCCGGCTGCTGTGACATCAAAGCTCGTCTCTGAAGGAGCACTAGGCACCCTGGCTTATATGTTACTCGACTCTGACAGGTACCTTCCCACCTCCTCCAGCGCTGAGCTACCCTAATGATATCAGAGGCTGTTCCTTTATTAGTCTGTGTTTCTGCCATCTGAAAATAACAAGCTTGAACAGCAATCACGCTGTCACTTTGCCCTCTGAACAGGCTCTTTAATGAAGAACTCTAATGACATTACTGTTTTGGTAAAGAAAAAAAAAACACCATTTTATATAAGCGTTCAATTTAAAGAGTTCCTAAATCTCAAAAACCAAACATCTCGCGTGGCTAGAAAATGACTTCAGCCTACTTTTCGGGCTGTGTGTTAATGACTTTCTGGAAGCCACTGCAGACTGCGGGAGAGAAATGCCAGGCAGCTGAGGAGTGGCCAGCTCCTCCCTGCTCGGATCAGTCCGCCCTTGGCAACCGCAAGCAGCTGAAATAAGTCACCATTAGTGATATGCAAGTGGACTGATTATGATTTAAAATAAAGAGGTGTTTTACCAGGTACAATAGCTTCAATCAGAAACTCAACAATCGCAGTGTGGTAGGCTAACTACGAAATGAGGAATTTTTAAAAGCGTCTCAGATCCATCATGGATCTGCTGAGTCTTGGTGAACCTTGGTTCCTGTAAAGCTGACTAATGGCATAATGCATGTCTACACCACACCATTTCCCTGCTTTTACAGTAATCTGCATTCTACAGGGTGGGATGGGTGCTGGATGGCCGCAGTTCACACTGCCTTGGGCTATCTGCGACCTTGGAGGCCTTTGGGAGAGAAGAGGGCAAACCACTTATCCTAGCATAGGAGAGAGAGCTCAGAAGTAATTCCTCAGTGCTATCTTTATGATTTCAGATACAGGCAAATGATCTCATGTGAGTTCCATGTTATTAAAGAAAACACACTGGACAGTCATTTGGAGGGGTGTGGGCTGTGTTTTTTTTTAGGAGGACGTTACAATTTAAGATCAAAAACAGTACCTTGGGATCATCATGCTCTTGGTCAAGTGGGCGTAAGGGTCACAACATTTCTACAAACCTCTGAACACAGTTTAGATAAAATAGTGGAGCCTGTTAAGTCTTATTGGAAAGAGGAATGAGTTGAACAGCGTCCTGGTTCTCACGACCCCTCCAGGAACGCGCGTTCTGAGTGTGGTTCGAGGTTTTGGATCGCCCTCTCGGTTACAGTTGCTAACGTGGCGCCTGCACCCATGTCATGCTGTCTGTTGAGGCTGCGGCTACCGCAGATCACACTAGTGGTGTCCCTGCATTACACACGCAGGGCAGAATGCAAACAAGCTGCTCCCCTCCACTCACTGGCGCACGAGGGAGCATGCAGAGCTGTTTGTGTTTCCAGTGCCCCCGAGCAGAGCGACCCACTCCAGGTATGCGAGTCTCATAGCATCTTGTACAAGGGCGACCGAGTGCCACTCACAAGACTGACTGTCACACACGCAGATCTGCTCTCTGATGCTAGGGACACGTGTGCGAGGGCACCTGACTTCACGCGGGGTCTGACTGGGCAGAAAGCACCTAGAATGAGAGTCGCTTTTCCCTGGTTTGCACAACCACACGTATGTTTGGCTGTCCTTTGGAAGAGCTGGCAACCTTAGAAAGTGCTGGAATTTGTCGACAGATATACCACAGTAACGCTCGCACCTTGATGATAACACAAAGAAACATAAGGTAGATTTGTGAAGAGTTGTAAGTTAAAAGTCCCTTGTGTTTGGGGGTTTATATGCCCGAAAGAGGGTCCCTGGCGTTCTGTGGGCCTGCTGCACCCACTTGGTCTACGGAGGCTGGAGGAAAGCTGCCAGGCTTGCCAGCTGGCCCAGCTGCCCTGCCCTCCCCTGCGAGACCCCCCCAGCGCTCCCTCAGGGCAGCCAGGCCCTGGCCTCCTAAGTGTCTGCTGCTCCCTCCTGAACTAACGAAGTGGCGTGCTTTAAAAGGTCTCCCTCCCCGCCCTGTCCAAGCTTCAGGATGGATGCCCTTAATTTTAAAGATGTACAATCCAACAGTTCACATGTTGAAGAAGGAAATTAATTACATTTTATTTCACTAGCATATGGTCCCTTGCAGGGGAAAAATAGGTTTTAACCTCTGCGGTAGACTCTAGAGGGAACTTGTATAAGAAGAGAAATTTGGGCACCAGGAAACCCAGGTATTCATCATTTCACTCATTCTTAACATTGTGACATAGGAGGGGAATGTACCATTGGGCACACTCTTATGAATATAACAGATGAAATTCAGGAAGCTACAATAACAAAAATGATAGCATATGTGTTTTTATAGTACTGAAAAGTTCACAAGACACGTTATCTCATGTGATCCTCACAAACTACCGAGGGCAGGTAGAACTGGGATGATCTCATTCCCACAGGAGGAGACCAGGCTAGAGGTCATTACAGATGTATAGATGTACCTTTTTCACATACAAAGCTCAGACTGTTATATCCTAAAACGAGGGCTAACCCAGAAACAGGCCAGCCAGTGTGCACCCATTTTTGAGATCACCCAGCTAGTTGAGAGGCACAGCTGAGACTCAACCTGTCTCTAGTAGCAAAACCTGTCATCTTCCCAGGTTCCTAGGGCCACGTCAGCGCTCTCGAGTCAGAAGCTGTTTATATGAGGTTTCCTACTCTGCTAAGTCAATGCAGTATTCTTAGCAGTGAATGTGTTTTTCAAAAATCCCACCAACTCAGGAGGCTCAGGCAAAAGGTTTACAAGCTCAAGACCAACCTCAGCAACTTAACCAGACCTTGTCTCAAAACAAAATAAAAAAAGATTTGGGGATGTAGAGTACCCCTGGGTTCAATCTCCAGTACCAGGAAAAAAAAATCAATTAATATAATGAATTAAAAGCAACAATGGGATCCACATTTTGGACAAAACAACTAAAAGTAGTTTTAAAACAAGAAATAGATGAACTGAATACTAAATTATTGATTTTACTCTCAGAATTATGTTTTCCATCTTTTTATGTGATGTTCTCTCCGTTTCTCCAACTCTAAGATGACAGTTTGTGCCTGGGTACCGTGCTTTACATACTCCCTATTGGAGCTGCTCCTGGTGTTTATGTGCCTAATTAAAACTCAGTGCCATCCCATTTCAAACAGAAGCAGCAGTTACCTATTTCTCAACACAAGCCGCGATCCCTTCCCTTGATTCCCACGCATTGTCCCATGATTGATCACCAGTACAGCTGGGCTGCGTTTTGCATTCTGTGGCTCACTCCTCAATAGTATAATTCATTAAAATACATACTTTGGATTTGGGGCACATATAGAAGATGTAACCACACAGGAATACAGAGCTGTTTCAACAAAACATAATTAATAACACATAAAACGTGTTTTATGAAGTTATGGTTTTAATTTGCTACCTCAAAAAATATGCTCCAGCAATTTTGTACAAGGTAACTTCCCAGGAGAACTGAAATCCCCTTACCCTAACCCTCCTCTGGGCACTGAAAGGATCATGACTGATGCACACAGTTCTCCTAACTGGAAATGATCCTAGCAAGTTCCGAAAACTAAATTTGAGCTGCTGATGGGACGATGGCCCTAAACCCAGAGCAAACTTCCTCTGACTTGCAATTCCTATCCTCCTCCTCCTGACTTTTCTTTTTTTCTTGAAGTTGTCACACAGCAGGGGACAGTATGTCAACAGTGGGCCCAGCCAGAGGTAGCACACAGAGCGAGCCACATGGGCTCCAGTGACCCCTGCAAATGGATGACCTACATTTGCAAGTAGTTCACACGAGAAAAAATGAATCTGTGTTCAGCTTGAATTCAACCTGTATTTCCAGACGTAATTAGAGGGTGAGATAAAACAAACATGGGTGAATAAGTGTGACAGGCACATATCACTCTAAATTCATATGAGACGCCGGCAAAATTGTATGTGTTCATGTAAATGTGCACATGGTCTTCTTTCTCTTAATTCCTCACTCTTCATAAACAAATGTACTAGGGGGAGGTTAGTACCAGTAGAAACAGCATTAATGGGTCACATATTAATATTTATGTTTTACTCTATAAAGACCTTGCATACATTATGACTCTGCTCTGCAAGCTGAATGAATAACTGATGTTACATTATGTATGGGTACATATTGAGCAGACATGTCTACACTGTCTTAGTTCGGGATATGATGAATGCAGCCTAGCAGAAGCCAGATGGTGCAGAATCAGAACCATCAATCAAAATGAAAAGACCACTGTGCGCTACCCACAACGAGGTTCTCACAAATGGAGATTCTGTTTACAGACCCTAACTGGTAATAGGCAGGAAACTCCAAGAACCTCGCCGCACCGTCCCACTGGGATAAAAAGTCACAGCTCAGGCTTGGCTAGACCAAAAATCTGGTGTAGGAATATTGATCCTGGAGTTGTAAGATCCAGAGCTGGGAAAGCTCAAACAAAGCAGCAGCCCATCCTTAAGTTTAAAAAACAAAGAGAGAAGCTTTTATTTTACTAATGTTTGCACCAATGACAGTATCTGTCAAACAGTCCCCATTTCCCTTTGATTTAGGATGGGACAGTGCCACATAGCAAGACAGCAGCTGCCACTGTCCACCCGATGTGCGAGTCGGCCTCTTGCTCCTTTCCACAGGCTTCATTATAAACAACCCCAAATGCTTTCGGGCTGCTGGCTGCAGCCGGCCTCCAAGGGCCCATGGGAAACAATCTTAGTCTCTGTTATGTTTCATACTAATGACTATTTCTGGGGCAATTGTAGGGAGAAAGGCAGCCGAAAGACGTTTCCTGTTCCTTTAACAGCTTTACATAAAAATAACTATAGAAACACAAGGTGCTTTGTCTTTGCAAATGGTTCATGTGTGCTTACAGAAACGTGAAATGATCCCCAGGCACTACGGGGCCTCACAAAAAAATTAAGACAAATATAGAGGTTCCACCTTCTAGTAGTCACTGAAAAGGCATCTCTGAATTCCCATTTTGTGAAGTTCTGAGGGGTGGACAGACGTGTAAGCAGGGAGAAAATTCCAGGAAACACAGCTTCTTCCAGAAGAGCTCTGCGGGAGGATGATGATACTCTTAAATACATCAGAAGTCACACACATGAAGGATGTCAAAGGGGAACACACGCGTTAGAGACACTTCTGCTTTAAAACTAAAAACTACATGGTGACCCTCATAACTCAGTTTGCAAGGTAGTCTAAAAAGAGAACTGTCTCTTTTACTTACAGCATTAACACAAAAAGGACTCACTACTCATATTAACATAAGTAAGATCTTAAGTAAAATCAATGCACCTAAGAGATTTGTAAATTTTGGGTATTTCCTTCTACCTCCATTACTATGTAGTGCTAAAATAGGACTGGCTTCCTAACATACACAAAATTTTGTTACATCATTTCCTTTAATAGCATGAGGATTTTGTACACTGGTATAATTCTGTATGAATAATATCACTTATTATGCCCCTACATATGTAAGCCATGATTTACTTACATAATTAATCTCCTTAATGGCAAATATTTGTTTTCTCTCCTACTAATAATAATGCAGAGAACATTTTGTGAAAAGAGGTATTTCTGGCTTCAAGATAATTTCCTTAGAAGGGTTTTCAGAAGCTGAGCTGCTGGGCTGATAGGAACTTTAAGGCCCTCTCAAAAATGTGTGTTTTCATCAGAAATTCTATAGTTCCAACTCAAATATCTTCAGTAATTTTACAGGTGAAAATAATACCGTGTTGCAATTGAAATTTGTATTGCTTTAATTATCCATAGGTAAATAACTACTTTTCCTCCTTACAGTTTTATTGATGGCTTAAAAATAGATCCTTTTTTTTTTTTTTTGGTACTGGAGATTGAACTCAGGAGCACTTGACCACTGAGCCACATCCCCAGCCCTATTTTGTGTTTTATGTACAGTCAGAATCTCACTGAGTTGCTCAGCGCCTCACCGTTGCTGAGGCTGGCTTTGAACTCGTGATTTTCCTGTCTCAGCCTCGCTAAGTGCTGGGATTACAGGTTTGTGCCACCATGCCCGGTTTAGATCATTCTTATCTATTAATTAAAAGATTCACTAAGTTTCCCACTTTGGAACATTGAATTTGTCTCATTACTTGAAAGTAATAAATTGTATTACTTTAAAATATTTTAAAATAAAGATTTTCCTATAATTCAGATAGGTCTCTCCTGAAGTCCCTTCAAACTGGTGAAAATTTGACAGAACTAAATGCCCTGAACCGATCAATAACATTTCTGCCTTTTTTCAGTGCCAGGAATGTTAAATGACAGCTGTCCTTCTCTCTGACCTCCTCCCACAGAAGGAGCCTGGGTGTGGACAGTGGGCACCGTCCTGCTCCTGCCTCTTCTCTGGGCCTCTTCCAGCACATGTATGTCAAGAGGCCATGCATGGAAGAGAGGCGCCACCAGACACGACAGACTGGTGGCTGTGATTTAAATACACGTGGGAAGGTCACTGCAATGTGCCAACAAATGGAAATCACACTGACGTGGCAAGTGCAGACCTTCCTGGAACCAGACGTAACTAAGGCAAAAATCCCAAAAGGATTTGGGATTTCCAAATTTGGGGGTGTTTATGTCTAAAGTAGAAGACACAGAGGAAAATCACACACATGTGTGCACAAACTCACAGATCAGAGCTAGCCCCATCTTGGACAGGAGCATCCAAATGTCCTGACACAGTCACACCTTTTCAAAACAGCAATATTCACAATTTCTGTTCCTCACCCCAGATGACACTGTCTGCAAGGTGGACAGTTAAGGACAGATACCCACGTGGCACGGGCTGAACACTCTGGTATATCTCATGTGTCGTCCTGCACTATTGAGCAGGCTTTGGGCCCATGACCTCACCCTCACGAGGTAGCTGGTATAGGGGGACAGGTGCAAGAGCACTGGGGATAAAGGACCCAACTCCCTGCTGATTGGCAGGTGTCTTGTGTGCTGGCATCGGGTTTCTGCCACCCTGCTGCTCAAACCCCCTTCCCAGCCCGAGGAGCCACACTCTCCCTTGGGTGCTGGCTGCGAAGAGGTGGCCGTGAAGCAAAGAGCGCCCATCGCCCGGCCACTTCTGTGGCTCAGCAGAAAAGTGGCAGGGCCAAGCCCAGGCCCTGCAGCAGGTGCAGAGCTCTGACAGGCTGCAGTGGCTGCAGTGGGGGCCCAGCCACAGGCGCATGGGCAGGTGAAGCAGGTCCCCTCCAGCACCAGCCTCCGCCACTGCGGCCTCAAAACGTCAGGGCGGGGTTGCTAAAAGGTGGAATGTGCTAGAGTTTTGCCTCACAGAAAATTGGAAATAAGCCAGGCGCGGTGGCGTAAGCCTGTAGTCCCAGCACTTTGAGAGGCTAAGACAGGAGGATCGCGAGTTCAAAGCCACCCTCAGCAATGGTGAGGCGCTAAGCAACTCAGTGAGACCCTGTCTCTACATAAAACACACAATAGGGCTGGGGATGTGGCTCAGTGGTCGAGTGCCCCTGAGTTCAATCTCCAGTACCAAAAAAAAGATAATTGGAAGTAAAGGGTGCCCCTGTCCTGTAGAACGTGAAAACTGGAAACCAACAAAAGTTAAAAAGAAAAATCAACAATAAAGAAGGGAAAAGAAAAATAAACCAAACCACAACCGACAAAGGACCACCACCCTGTAGCCAGAGAAAGAGGCCAGAGCAGAAGCCCGCAGATCCGACAGCGTGCAGCTCCTCTGCTGGTCAGCCCACTGGGGGGGCCTGGTTTCCCCAAGGGGACTCTGTCCAGCTGACCCTGTCACCTCCTGCCTCCCCTCAGGGCTTCCATTTCATGACTTACATACACTACACCCTGTTATTTTATCATCTAAAGAACAAACTCAAAAAGCAGTCGACCACCAACGCACGAAGCCTATCTAGCATCGTGGGCTGTCTCATCTTCGGTTATATGTAGAGTTGTTAGTACGGTGATTCCACCTTCTCCCCTGCTCTTTTTCTTAGTGGGTGGGGCCAACTAGAGCAGGAACGCAGAGTCCCCTACGAGAGACCACCTTTCCACCATGGACAACTGGCCTGCATCTGGTGACGGCCACCTGCTAAGCAGTCCACATGGGGAGGCCGAGTGCTCAGGCACAGGTGGACAGGAAGGTGACTGCGGGCTTCCCCGCACTCACAGGCTAGCAAGCTTTCTGACCCTCCTACCAAGATGCCAGAGAGTTTCAGTGCTATTCTAAAATGATTTGTTTTCAACAATAGGAAAAATTTAATTAGTTCACAGAGTCAATCAGAACATTATTTTCATGTTTCCCCTTTAGGTTTCTAGCTGGTTAGATTTTTTTGTCTAGTTGAAGGACCCTGGCAATATTTTTTCAGTATTCAATCACATGATTTTTTTAGCAATGAAGAAATTATCTCACTGCTAATATTCTTTTATAGATATTTAATTAGAGCAATAAATGTTTGATAGAATTTGCAATAACAATTATTATCATAACTAAATTTTATGAAGTACTTACTGCATTCAGAGCACTGTGACCATCTTTACAACATACATTCCCATGTTCAAACCTGATAATATCTTCATGGGACAGGTTCTACCTTTTTATTTCCACTTTAGAAATAGAAAGCTGAATCCCATAGAAGGCAAATGATCTGTTATATACCCAGTAGACGGTGGATTCAAATCCTGCATCTCCAATGAAAACTATCCAAAAGAGTTTCCAAGCCTCTCTTAAGAACAGGTCCTTACCATTTTTGAACTGTATGCTTTTCATTATTACAAAATGATAGCAGTGCATTTAGTGTTTGTCTTTTTTTTTGGCACTGGGGATAGATCCCAGGAGCACTGTACCACTGAGCCACATTCTCAGCCTATTTAACTTTTTTTTTCAATTTTGAGTCAGAGTCTGAGGTTACCCAGGCTGGTCGTGACCCTGCGATCCTGCTGCCTCAGCTTCCCTAGCGGCTGGGATTCAGGCTGTGTTTGACTTTTTGCCTTTGCTTCCCCAAAGCCCAGGCTTTTATCTTCAATTATAGCAATGACTCAGATTTTGTGTTTTTTTCTTATTACACAGTGTGTGTGTGTGTGTGTGTGTGTGTGTGTGTGTGTAGGCGGGCACTGGGTATTGAACCTGGGCGCCCTCCCACCAATTACACTGCCAGCTCCTTCTATTCTATTTTGAGGTAGGGGCTGGCCAAGTGGCCCAAGCTGGTCTCAGATTTGCAATCCTGCCTCAGCCTTCCAAGTGTCTGGGATTAAAGGTGTGCACCACCATGTCAGGCCTTAATATACTTTTTATATAAGCTATTCTGAGGTTTCTTTATACAAAAATAAAAACAAGTTTTAAGTAATAAAGGCAATGCATTAGTAAAATAGAATCATGTCTATGTGGCCAGGTAATCAACCTGAAGAGGTGCTAAAATGAAAAGTAACACGTAACTCCGAGTTTCCTTTAGATGCTTTAACACACAGGATCTCACCTGATACACACTCTGTGAGAGGCTTACCTAGACACGCATTTAGCAGTTAACAAAACCAGTGATTAAACAAAAGAACTTATTCAAGGTCATCCAGGTAGTGAAATGGCAAAGCACAAAAGTCGGCCATATCATTCTTTTTGTATTTAGTGGAGCAAGTTATAATACCTACAAGAAAACTTACACTCATAATTTCAGTGACAAGTGATTTCTTTTATTATATATAAAATAGAATGTGTATTTATTCACTTCATTAGAGCTTTTAAAATGGTCCACTGCGACTAAGCAATGCTACCACATCTGCATGTTTGACATTTCAAATTAAATACACATTGCTCAAATGTTGGTAAGCCCTTACAGACGTACGGCGGGATGATAATTTGCATTATTGTGAATATTTAGTTTTTGGCCTTCCTTCCCTCCTTAGAGAATTCTCTGCTGTCCATCCCTCACACCTCAGCCAACAGAATCTGGATCAGGGAAGCTCACCACCAGCTCTTGGGATGAAAACCTTGACTAGGTTGTCAATCAACACATGAGCTCACTGTCCCAATTCAGGGAAGTGCTCAGGACCCAGATGATCAGGTGTGATGACTCTGGTTGGCTTTTCCAGGACAGAGGCCGCCTCTCTTTATATTTGGTAGTCTGAGGAATGAGGTGTGGAGCTGCAGCAGCCACTTTGCTACCTCCAAGGAGATAAGTCTGAGAACAGCTGAAATATCAACGACTGCCAAGTGAGGCCTCCTGGTGACACTCCTTGAGTCCTGGATCAAACCTTGCTTAATGCTAACACTACCTTGACAGTTCAATTAAGGAAGCTAATAAATTATAAATATAAATTATCTCTGTTTAAAAGAGCATGAGCTAAGTTATTCACAACAGAGTCCTGAATAAGCTGATTAAGATCCTGAGGGAAGAGCCACATTCGCAGATTAAGAACAGTGTGGGTGACATGAGCAATTCACAGTGGGAGACTCAGGACTGCTGCTCGAGTGGAACAAACAGTGGCTGAGAGGAAGCACACATGGGCGAGGTGAGGCTACGGCAAGGGATGAGGTTTGGAAGCGGTGTCAGGAGGAGGGGAACGGCGCTGACTGCAGGAGCAGGCAAGCACCAAGGTGGAGAGTTCAGCTGAGAGCGGAATGGGCGTCTTTAAAATGGAGCCAATCTGCAGAACCTGCTCGCTTGGAACCTCAGGAGCCATGCAACAGGCAGGTCCCACAGACATGTGGGGCCCAAGCTTCGATGTATATTAAAGCACCCCAAGACATGATCCTGTTCCTCAAGACGCCCACAGGCTACAGGGGGGCAGTGACGTCAACAAATACACCAAAGCAAAGCAGTCACGCTGCAGTCATCTCAGTCTCTCCCCTCGCACTGCATGCACCTGACCCAGCTGTGGGCCCGGCTCCCAGCAAAGAAACCCAGCTGCTGAAGACGCAGCGAGTCACACCCAGGCAGCCACAAGCCATACTGGAAGCAGAGGACAGACTCCACATCAGAAAAGACGCCCAGAAGGTGAGGTGACCCTGGTCTTGAAGGATGAGTAAGTAAGGATGAGAGCGCCCTTCCCACCCTTCCCGTGCAGCAGGGGAAGGAGGTCCAGGGTCCCTGGCCTTCCCCGCCCGGAGTGACAGATTCTGGCCAGGGAGAGCAGATGAACCTGTGCTGAGTGTTCCCGTCCCCGCCTGCAGTGGGTGGAAAATAGGGACCAGAAGGCACCAGGGCGATGGCCCTCCAATTCCACATCCACACAGGAGCATGACCGAGGGTGGAGCAAGAGCATCCAAGAGGTGCAGCGCAGAAGTGGGAGGAATGTCAGGAAAATGCAGAGAACAGACAAGATGGCAGGCACAGAAAGCGAAATCCAGGACAAGGGGAATGGTCCAGCGAACGGTGGCCTAACAGGAGGGAGGGAGGGCAGACAGAGGGCAGGACATCATGCAAACACTCCCTGCACTTAAGATTTCATTTTAAATTATAAACAAAATAACTAAGTGAATGAGGGCATATACCATTCCCTTCCATGGGCAAGGCCCTGCGTTCCATCCCTAGTCCCGCACGGAGAAAAAATAAAGACAAAGAAACAACTTTAAAATGATGCCCCCTTAGGGATTTCTGTTTTATGGTTACTATTATACTTTCTAGTAATTAAAAATGGAAGCCTCCTTTCTTATGTGTCTAACATATAACAATCGCTGTTGCTGTTGCTGTTTTGTGGTACCAGGGATTAAATTCCGGGGCACTCTCCCACCAAGCTACATCCCCAGCCCTTTTTATTTTTCATTTTGACTTAGTTAGGGTCTTGCTAAATTGCAGAGACTGGCCTCAAATTGGTGCTTCCCCAGCCTCAGCTTCCTGAGTTACTGGGATCATAGGCATGTACCACCTCGATGGTTTATAATGGTAGTTAAATCCAAAAGAACTCGAGTCTTTAAAACTCCTTTACTTTTATTTGACATGTGCAATTAAGATGCCTTTGGAATTTTGAAAGGCATCTGAAGCTAGAGTGTGGCGTGATGGGAAATATTAAGCCTCATCAGGAGAAGCTGGTTAATGAATTTTCTTCGCAGATGCAAAAACTCTAGTTCCCCAATTCAAGAGAAGAGTGTTAAGTGTATATATTTATAAGTGCCATAAAGGCTAACTGTAATTATGTCTTCTTAATCTTGCAAAAAAACCCTAGTGAAATGAACTATTGGCTGATGAAAACATTTTTAATTCACTCATCTTTGCAGAGAATTCTGGAAGCTGTTTGGTGCAGCTCAGAACCCATGTGGTCATCGGGGAAACCCACACAGCCTGGGGCCTGGTGAATAATGTGCTGTGGAAGACTAAGGCCAGGCCTGGGGCCCCTTCCCTAACAGCCTCAGCCATGCTCTACCACCCACAGGACTTTCCACAGCCCTGGACTCCAGGGTGGAGCTAAAAGAAAAGAAAAAAAAAACAAATTCAAATCTAAGTATAGATTTCAGATAACCAATGAATAAATTTCTAGCACAAATATGTCCCTTATATTACATGAGACATACTTCTACTGAAAAATATTCATTGCTTTTCATTAAATTTGAAATTCAAATTCAACTGGGTGTCATATTTTGATTTGCTGACTCCGGCAACCTGCATGCCACTGGCCTTACGCATCAAGTGGAGACACTTGGCGGCGTTTGTGATCCAAATGGGAAGGAGAAAGTTGGTTCATGGTAGTGCATGGCGCTGAGGGTACAGAGGAAGATGGTGGACAGGGCAGGGATGTAGCAAGCCCTGACACTGTCAAGAAGGACAGGGACAGTGGTCAGCCTCCTGGGTGCCAGGAGTGGCAACGGAGGACAAGCACTGGTGACGGGTGCCAGCAGCCTAGCAATAGATGGTGCACACTCTGGCTCTGGGTCAATACAGAGTCACTTGGAACCTTTGCTGGCCTCCTCCTCATGGAAGAGAACTTCACAGAGGCAGCAAATAACCCACGACAGCAGAGATGGAGATACTAAGCTGGACAAACTGAAAACACAGAGCGGTGTATCTATGTAAACCTTTGGATTAATTTCTTTAAATCAGCACTTTTACAATAAATGTTAGTAAAGGATTTGATCACGAACTTTGGTTTTCCGATATTACTGAGACTCCTGGGAGTGCCTGGTTGGGTAGGTAAAGGGGAGAGAATCTTCTACTAATTAGGACATTCTTAAACCATGACCCGGGAAACTCTCACCTTTGCATTACAATTGCTAATATGCCCATAAAAAGAAGTCCCAAAGTTTACTTATTTACTTATTTTCTTCCTGGATGCTAAAAATCTCTAGTTTCCCAATGGCAAGAGAAAAATGTGAATACATACATTTAAAAAGTGCTATGAATGCTGACTATAATCGTGGCTTCTCACCTGCACAAAAACCCTCCAGGAAATCAACTGCTGGTCTGTGGAAATACCTTCAATTTGCTATTCTTTGTAAACAGAATTCTGGAAACTGTTTTGCGCAGAGCAGGATCTGTACTGGGTGTCAGCTCAGTTGGGGTCCTGGTCAGTCAACAGGACAGCACTCACCCGCCCTGCTGCCACCTCCCCACCTCCCCGCCACTCTCGCCCCAGCTTTACTAGTGCTTTAGGCTTTTAGGCTGCAGTTCAGCCTGCTTCTTTGTCCTTTAGCCTAAGGGCATCCCCTGCTGTCCAGACTCTGAGGAACTCCAATCCCTCCCCTGGGATCCTGTGCTGCCATCCCGCAGCCCACCCCCCACACGTCCCATTGGGGAGCTCTCCTTGGAGGACAAGGAAGGAAGGCAGGTTGGACGGGTTCCCTCAGATGCTGGGTGGCTAGTGGTGCCCAAGAGGTCCCACAGTCTCTGAACCATCTCAGCACTTAGGCCCAGATTAAACCATGTGTCCTGTGCATCACATGATTGGGGACCCCACGTACTCTGACCCCAGTCTCTCCTCGTTCTTTCTTATACTGCATTCAGATTTAGATTTGGGTTGGGGAGAGAGAAAGTAAGCAGGCCCATTTCAGTCCCGAATTTAAGTCATGTTTGCCAATTCACCTTCCATCAGAGCACCTGCTGCTGGGAATTTCTGCCATCACACCGTATGATGCAGTGGCTTGGAGGTGGTGGGCGCGGGCGTGGAGTGAGGCTGCTCTGCAGCTGACCTGCTTTTAACCTTGAGCAGTTACTGAACTCCTCTGTGTCTGTTTGCTGATGTGGATAACAGGAGCAAGAACGCCCACTTTAGAGAGCTGGGGTATGGTGAGCTGCGTAGCACACAGAAAGCTTTTAGAATAGTGCAAGGTACGTGGTGGGCTTTAAAAGGTCTCATCATCATCATCATCATCAACAACAACAACAACACAGATCCACGCAGATTTCATTCTCTCTGCCAGTTCTCAGGGTAAGTGGCAGAGCAGGTGGTGGCATCTGTAGATGCTGGGATGTCATTTCAACAGCATCAGAATCCCGGCATTTGTACATACTTGCCTACCACTCATCCCTGCAGTGACACCAATATGTAGAAAACAAAGTCTGATTTTTAGAACCATATTGCATTAAAAGGAAAAGGGAAACCATACAGGTACAATATCGAAGTCAGGTCCAAGGCAACAGGATCTGCTCTGCAACTTGAACCACGAACAAAGGAAGAACAAGCTATGTGCTCTGGCAGCCACGGGAGCAAGGGGTGGGCAGAGGGGCTGGCTGCTCTCAGCCGGGCTGGGCCTGCAGCTTCAGCAACGTCTGCATGGTCACCTGGAGAAGACGGCATCTGAGGAAGTGCTGGCACAGACTCCACCCCAGGGGAGCTCATCAGCCTGTCCTTCATTTCTAGGCTGGGCCGTTCATTTGGCCCAAGAGCGGCGCTGAGAAAATGGTTTTCATATCTACTGAAGTATCCACTTCCCTGAATCCCAAGGCCACGACCTGAGCATGGTTTTCATATGAGGGTGTGTGTCAGCATTAAGGACAACACTCCATCAATCAGACATGTATCCAATTGCTCCTGATATTTAGCAACATCCCTAAAATTACTTTTCAAACATTTTTTATCTTTGCCAAAGATGGGAAATAGAGTTAAGTGCACAAATGGCTTTGGGCAATCTGCTGCAGAGAACTGTTTTAAGCATGGCGTAAACATGCCAGATCAATAACTTATTTCTTTATCTGCATGTGCCATGAAAATCTGGCTATCTTGGAGTGCCGGATCCATTCAAAACTAAATTTGCTATTTCCAGACAGCAGATAGCTCTGAGCTCCATGGGGCCAGCAGGCAGGAGCCCAAATTCCCATCTCCCTAGGGCAGCTCTAAGCACCGGGTGCTGCATGATGTTGTTTGAAGCCCAGGGGCTACTGAAGGCTCCATGCTGCTGGGGCTGCCCCAGGAGCTAGGCAAATGGCCCTTGTTTTGCCAACTAAAGAGCTGGATAAAGTGACTTTTGATATCTTAAATTGCCAGATGAATCTGATGAACAGAGAAATATAAATCAGAAAGCGATTTCTGAAATGAAACTGCCTCTTGCTTATGAGGTGTGACAAGAGTATTTATGAAATCTGATGTCACAGAGATTTAGTAGACTATCCGGGAAGGAAGGAAGGATGGTAGTGTAACCCACGGCCTCTGAAGAAGATTTTTACTATATGCTTCTGCCCAAGCAAGGCCACAAAAATATTATTTTACATTTGTCTGACATAATAATTCACTGTGCACTAGGAGAAACGAATCCCAGGTGTGTCTGGAGTAATAGTACTTAAGGTAGTCTTAGGAAGTGTGGATTACTGAAACACATATGAATACTGTTGGTGCATTTAATACTGCAATTAAAAATTAATTGGACCGATATATTACTTACAGTTATTCCATTCAAGTTATGTCTAGAACAATCTTTCCTTATGACAAAATATAATTCTCAAAGATTTTAGTACTTCTACAATATCTAATTATACGTGAATCACGTGGAATTCTCTTGGTTGTGTCTCTCATGAGCACACATCTGCTGTTGCTACCTGACTGCCCGCACACATCCACTGTTTTTGTTAAGCTCACCTCTCTCTACAGTGATGCTTCATTTACCCAATCTTAAGAGCCAGCTGTTCCTAAGAGTTTTCAAGACAAGTGCAATTTGTTCCTAAAACACCAACAGGATATGTACATCTTTACTGTTTTTAAACAAAACATCTGTTTCTCAATGTAAATTAATCCCAATTATTTTCCCCTGGGACTACTAACTTGTACTGGGAGCTCTGGGTTTGGGGTCTAAATTAAGTGCTCCTGGACGCTGCACTTTTAGAGTTCCTCTGTTAATGGTCTGCAGTTTTTACAGCCTGTCCTTGCTTGCATTTGAGATGCTGTCACTGCTTTCTGAAGCTCTGAATTCTTGAAGTAATAACCACCCTCTTTGTAGCTGCTGTTAGGCTGACTGTAGTGTGGGCAACCAAGAAGCTACCTTTGTATAACTGATTTTTTTTTTTTTTTAAAGAATGGGCTGTTGGTAGATGAGGCTGAAGTAGTAATGAGTTGGGAGAGAATGAAATAATGCTTTTAACAGCCTGCCTGGCTTTCTTGCAAATTCGGAACTGGCACAGGAAACTCCTGGCTGAGCACAGCACTAGCTAGTGCTCTGTCCTTCCATGCCTAAGAGAACTTACCAGGAGCACTCACACAGAGCTGCCCCTGGACATGTGTGAATCTGTTTAGGCTTAGTTGAGATATGTATAGGTATGGAGAAAGATTAAGATAATGGTAAATCACCAAAGAGAAAACCAAAGCCCGCTTTACCAACATGGAGGCTATAAACCACATTACCTTTTCGATTTATGTCTATATGTGTAGAAAGATGACTAATACAAAAATGAGAAGCCCTCTTCACAAAACACGTGCAACAGTGACAACCTACTACAGATGCGTTCTTAATAGTGGAATAGACATGGAGCCACTCCGATTCACTGCGTTTAGGAATTTACTCAAATTTCCAGATGTCGAAAACTGCCAGAGACTTAAACAGAATTTCCTTTTTCCTTCCAAGCATTTTCACATTCTATGACTTTAGATTATAAACATCTGCGTTTAGCTAATAAATGTACACTTCCCCCTGAACACACAATTCTGATAAAATCTAACAAAGAAAGAAAAAGAGAAAGACATCTTTTATGTGGACACTACATTTTCTTCAGGCCACGGACACCCCGCACATGCCACTCCGCGTGGCTGGCTGTCATGAAAGCGCTGTGATCATAGCCTACTCTTACCTGTGACTTATCCGAAGGAAAAATCCACTGCAGGGTGATGTTCTGTGACCCGGGAGGCCTCTGCCCTATAACCTTTCCTGGGAGGCATTAGGACATGCTTTCAGAAACCACAAGCCATGGTTATTACTTATTTTTTAAAATAGTATAGGAAAGAATGCCTAAAATACATTTAGATTACCTACTCTTTTGGATTACATTTTCTCTTCCCTTTTATTAGGACAGAAAAATGGGAATTGGCTCTGGTCAAGTCTTTCTGTACAAGCTTTTTTTTTTTTTTGGTAAAGACTAGAAGAATTCCTGAAAACAATTATTTAAAAATGGATAAGAAACCAGAGACAAGAGTCCAAAATAAAGTTCTTCCAGTCCGAAGCAATGTTTCTTAGTGTAAGAAAGTATGCATTTCCTAAGATTCATTTTGGGTACACTTTTGTTTGGATCTTGGTTTGCTTTTTGCAATAGCATTTAAAAGAAAACCAACTGACCACTTACAACCTAAACAATGGCTTTGGGGCATGATTAAGAAACAGCACCTGGACTCACTTGAATAACACGTTTGTTTAACCTGGTGACTTTTCCTGTGTCTGGGGTCAGGCAGGAGCAATCTGGGCTGGGGGCAGGAAAGAGCGATATGGCTGACTCACTGAGAACAAAATGGTCGCACTGGCTACCCTCTGTAATTAGAACGATTTAACAGTTTCTAGGAGGCAAGGCTAGCATTTAAGTGACCCACTATAATTTGGGATGAAATCCCAGGAAATCAGGCCAACTTGGGAGGAGTTGCTTATCTGAGTTTACTCAGCAAGATGAACCCACTGAACGCTGAGTGTTCCTCCCCCAGCGCAAATGTAGGTCAAGGGGAAAATGAACCCTCAAGGAGTTCGCCAGCAGGGAGGAGCGTCAGAGCACGTGCTCCCAGGAGCACCAAGGGTTTGTTTTACTTTTGCATCTTTCTTATTATGGAAAATTTCAATCATACGGCAAGATATACAGGACAAATCACGTAAGTCCATCCCTTGATGATGTTGATCAGCAATATATCCCTCTTATTTTTCTGTCCCTAACTCACCTCCTCTTTGACTTTCAGAAAGCAAATCAAACAGCTGATTTTCACTTTGTATAAGCTTTCATTTACAATACACACGTACATTTTTCTGAACATCACTCCAGTGAGCTCATTGTGTAGGAGATGTTTGAACCGACTTCAGCCACACCTTGTAAAACATTTCTACAATCAAACCTATCTGCCTAGAACTAATATGATTGGGTAATTAAAATGACAAAATAACTTGACACACAACCCTCTATTATTTTACTTATGGGGAAAAACAGCCCGGCTAGCATCCTAAATTGAGAAAACAGTGCCTGTGAGTTCATACGGTTCCAGTCTTGGTGGACAGGCCAAACCAGAGAAGTCAAAAGCAGCGTGGTTGGTTTGCCTGACGGTTGCCTGGGCGAACGAGGGAGGCTGTGAAGGGCCCAGGAGCCGCCCACAACAACATTTCCTGTTTTCCTTCACTACACACACACACAGAATAAAACAGAAAGCCAACAGACCAAACCTGGAGCTTCAAAAATCACTCATCAAGTGGCCTCGCTACTTCCAATAACTTATTACCCAGGTTAAAGCAAAGATCGAAAGGCGCTCCATCTAGCAGTGATATTCAGTTCTTCACTGCCCGATGACTAATTTGTGGGGGAATGAAGTCTTCACAAGGAAGCCAAAATAATCCAAGGTGACTGATACAGCGCCACAGAGGATATGAGGAGGAAGCCAGGAGGGCTGCAGACGGCCAGGTTCCATCAAGAGTTCTAATAAAGGAGTAATGGAATTTCCCTGAACTGCAAATTCAAGAATGCTAGAAGCGGGCAAAATTAGGCAAGCCAGGCAAGACCTTTGATTTGCCACAGCCTCCTTGCGTGTGTGTTGCTGGGGCTAAATGCTAATGTTAGCCAATGTTGTAGGTAATGAAAAGCAGGGCCCCCCGCCCCCCGCACCCCCAGGAAAGCAACATTCCCATCAGCAAGCCAGCCAATCTGGCTCCTTTGGCTGCT